>JAQPPZ010007794.1:0-84746 GCA_028583015.1 Wollemia nobilis | reverse complement strand
GAGAAAAGCTTTAGATCATTGAGACGAATGGTTTCATCTCCACTATGGCGTCAGATGTTTCTTATTGTCGCAACTAGGGTGATCCCATTCTCTCCCTTTTGCCTCTCCAAAGTTGTATTTTCTTTATTAAATTTGCTCTTCTGTATCTATACTATCTTCTCACTCTTTCTTGTGAGACACTATGGTTTTAGGGGGGATTTTTCCTTAGTAATATTTCTTATTTTAAGATCACATATTGTATATGGGTACCTAATAACACCTTGTCTCTAGGACTCATACTTGAGAAAATACCCCTTGTTTTGTTGTTTGTCCACTCCTTTTTGGAATATGTTATTCAACCCATTGTGTCATACAGGTGGATACCACTACTTATGCTTGCAGAGTCAATTTGGACATCCCTTGCAGTTTTTGTGGTTCTTTATCCATCCTATATTCACATTCCTTTTTGTGAAACACTTTGGTTTCAAGGGATTTTACTAGTAAGATATTCCTTTTTGTGAGAAAATTGGTTTCATGGTTCACAAGCACCAGTCTGGGAGTATGACTTCATTTTTGCAACAAGTCTCTATTTTTTGAGACATCTGATGGGTCCATTGCAGGCTTCTTAATGGAAGTTGTCCTAAGGGGGGGTTGAAGAGGACATATTCCTTCCTCTCAATCCTCCATGCACATCTTCCTTATTCTTCTATTCTAGCAGGTGGTTTCCCCCTTGAGGTTTTCTACCATTTCCCTTGTTTTGCTGGTTGTCCACAAGTTTTGGACCTTGTTATCAACCCATTGTGTTCATATAGGTGGAAACCACATACTCATTCTTGTGGAGTTATTTTTTGGCCTACCCTTGTGATTTTTGTGGTTCTTTCTTCCTCCTATCTTCTCACTCCTTCTTGTGAGACACTTTGGTTTTAGCAGACTTTCCTTTAGTGATATTTATTCTTTTGATCACATGTTGTAAATGAGAACCTTATCAGACCTTTCTGACGGACTCATTTTTGTGGCTATACCATATCTATTGTACATGAGTACCTTATTAGGCCTTGGTGTCGGGACTCATATTATGTGGGTATGCCACATATTGTTTATTCCTTTTTTCACTTACCCCTACTATCACTTAAGGGGAGGTGTTAAAGTATCTTGGTGCACAGAGTTTTTTCACCTCTCTCTCATTCTTCTAGTTCAATAGGGGATAATATTCGCCATTCAAAGACATACCTCTTCTTCTTATTCTTAGAAGCACTTCATTCGGTAGCATATTCAAATAGGAGAAATACACTTGGACTATATTCCAACTGAAAATCAAATTGCAGACATCTTCACCAAAACATTTCCTTATCCACATTACATTTAGTTGCAAGAAAAACTTGGAGTATTATAGCTACATTGACACAGATGTCTTCCACCTCTCATTATATTGTTTAGAGAATGGTTTTTCACCATATATATATTTTAAATGAGTACCTCATCAGGCCATGTTGTTGGGACTCATCATTCTTATTGTATAAGAGGACAATCTTCATCATCCGAAGACAAACCTCTTCCTTGCTTCCTTTTTGATTGATGGCTTTTCCGATTAGGTTTTTACCATCACTTCAAAAAAGAAGTTGTGATAGTTGGTTTTTCCCCAAAGGGGTTTTTTCACCAACTATATATATTGTAAATGAGTACCTCATCAGGCCATGTTGTTGAGACTCATTCTTATTGTATAAGAGGACAATCTTCACCATCTGAATACAAGCCTCTTCCTTGCTTCATTTTGATTGATGTATTTTCACATTGGGATTTTACCATCACTTCAAAAGAAGTTGTGATAGTTGTTTTTTCTCCAAAGGGGTTTTTTTACCAACTATATATATTGTATATGAGTACCTCATTAGGCCTTGTTGTCGGGACTCATTTGTACAAAGCTCCCCTAGTATCACTTAAGGGGTGTGTTAGAATAAGTGAATATTCTATTAAGTTCTACTAGGATAGACACACTTGAGTTTCCACTCCTCCATGTGTCAAGAGAACACTCAGTGGTGTCTTCATCAGGTTTGATGAGTTGTTATAATCCAACGACTCTCAATGATCAACTTTGTTGTTTATACAAAGTTGATCATTGGAATAATCAATCAGTTCTATTTTGCTTCTTCAATATCTTGTAATGCTTTGCATATCTATTTGGAAAATTTTATCACATATTAGAAAATAAACAATAACAATTGCCCTATATAGAAGGTACTTATTTATGATAAAATAACTTCATATGAAATTAAAACTTTTATTTTGCTTTTTCTTTTTTTGTAATTAAAAACTTGTAAATTCTCTATGTGTCTCTATTTTAAGTATAATGATGTGTTTCTAGCCCACACTTCATACCTAGTAGCACCATGGTCCAATTAATATTCTCAAATACAATTTGTATAGTCTTGTAGTCCCTTCATTCAACCTCTCTACTTATATTTTATAATGTAAAAAGTGTCATTCATCCTACCAAAGTTCTCTTTCTTTTACATGATTTCCATTTTATTGAAGTCTAGGGGAAGATATTTATATTTTATTACTTCAAAATAAAAATTTAATGGATTCTTGTTATTTTAGTTAGATAAGATCATGTCCTTGATTTTGTTGGTACTTACTTCAATGCGAAAGTTCTTGCAAAACTGCTTTAGGGCCTTTAAGTGTTCTCTTAACTCCTATGCTGACCTCGAAGTCAAAATTAAATCATTTGCATGTAAAAGAAGCTTCATTAAACATTCTTTCATATATACATCATTCTATTACATAATCATTTATATCATAATAAAAAATATAATTTATTGCAAAAAGAGACATTCCTTAACATTGTCGAAAAAGAAAAATTTAAAAGAGGTCTCAATTGTAGGATTCCCTTATCAAATTCGGAGGTCCTTTTTGATGGGAATCAATAGGCGTGGTCACCTGGAGTGGTAGATATGGACTTTGTCAGGGTGGAGTCTATAAAATTCTGGTTGTAGTCGATCAAAACTATTGATGACAAGCAAAAATCCATGTTGGGTATGCTCAAGATCGATGTTGATTTCATTGAGGATGTGAATAGAAGGATGGGTGACTTGTTGGAGTTTGTCTCCTTGGGCCTGAATGTTCTAGACAATTCTTAGTTGTCACCTTGAGCTTCTTCATTCAATTTTTGTTAGGTTGGTTTTTTGTTATCTAATTGTTCGATACTTTGTTAGTTTTCAACCTTTCTGTAACCAATTTTTTTTGTTTATCTTTTGTTGGGATCCCTTTCAGGTTTCTAGTCCTTTTTGGTCTCCCGTGAGAGTGCTTGTAATTGGTTCTGGGATCCTCTCAAAACCCTCACTTCTTAATTAATAAAAAAATAATATTATATATCAATTGAAAAATAATAATACTTGGTTCAAAGATTGAGACATATAGATGATGTAGCTCACACCAAAGTTCAAATACCACAGGCACCAAAAGAGTTGTATAAATATAATTGGTTGATGTAAAAACAAAAAAAAAACCTTAAACAACCCTTTTAATTTTTTTTAATATATACAAAATTAAATATCCATTAAAATTATATTTATTTAATTTGGATAAATTTATTGAGTTTTAAAAATATACCTTATACTCCTTTTGATCAGAAATGTTATTTTTTTTTTTTTTTAAGTTTGAGCACGTGTGTAAGGGGTTGACCCTCTTACTTTCTAACCGAGATTAATGTGATAATACAAATCTGATTAAAATTTCTTACCATGTTAATATTTTTATCTTTTCCAAAAGAAAATATTTTTTAAGTATTCAATAAAAAATAGTGTTCAACTATAGGTAAAAAATTTTAGAACATATTTATAAACGATAGTTACCCTTCCACGAAACCAAGCTCTGATTAAATATATTTCTACCATCTTATCGGGAAAGGTAACTTGCGGCTAAGGTGAAAGACACGTCTTCTTTTGGAAATGAAAAGTTTTTCCGGAGAAAAGCAGCCTCCACCAGATAGTTTTTAAGGCTGCACAGGTCATCTGGCTTATAGTTTTGCAAGTGTGAAAGCAAATAAGAAGAGACTGTAATTGAAGCACACCTCGCCACATGTATTGCTTAATATTCATGAAAATGGTTAAGAATAAGGTTACCATAAGATTTATTTGATGCCCTTTTAAATGTTTACGTTAGAATATATTACATTATGATAGATGTTCATTGATGTTAGAATATATTATATTATTTAGTACATGATAATTTGTTATTTTAAAGATTATTTTAGGTTAAGTAGTTATTTGAAGAAAAAGTATAAATACACAAGTGTAAGAATGTGTAATAATAGAAAACAAGTATTTTAATTAGTTGTGCATGTGTACAAGTGTCTATCATACAAATGTATATTGTCTTTCCTACCAATGTGTAATGATATAAGAAGACAAGTATCCTTAATTGTGCATTGTGCATGTGTACAAGTGTCTATCATGCAAATGCATATGTATTTTTAAGGTAGAAAAGTAAAGAGTCATATACTAATATATATTTGACTTAGCATTGTAATTAAGAATGAAGCATGAATGCACTAATATAATAGATGCACTACTAAAATAGAGAGAAAAATAAAAAACTTCAGATATTGTATCAAGTTTTATATTTGTGAGCTTTTAATAATAACTATCCTATAAAACGTTTTTTTTATGATATTTATATACTTAATTAGCTATTATAAAATATATTATTGCTTGCTAATTTACATTTCCTTCCTTCAAATTTTATAGCTTTTAAAGTTAAATTATTATTCTTAGCCTTTCAAAATTGGTGAATTATAAGCGGTAAAACAAGAACATAATGAACATAATCTATAGAAACTTATTATTAGAATAGATATCTAATCCATTTGTAAGATGGAGTTGATGTAATATGTATAGAGCATGAAAGGCTTCAGACGCTCACATATGATTTTACTTTCTCACTTATTGAGGAATATAAATAGATAGATATTAAGAAAGATAAATAAGTAGATATTTATTTTGAAAATTAATTGGTATGTTTATATTATTGATGTGTTAATGAGAATATGAATGAATCCTGTAATCTTACTTTCTCACTTATTAAGAATATAAATAGATAGATATTAAGAAAGATAAATAGATAGATATTTATTTTGAAAACTAATTGGTAGGTCTATATTATTGATGTGTTAACGAGAATATGAATGAATCCTGTAACCTTAAAATATATTGAAGGTGCATTCAGAGGGATTTTGTTGAATCTGGTATAGTCTGTACAATAATCATATGTCATTAGATATGTCATGTAATTTCTCTTGCCCCATCAGAGCTCCCGTGCTTGATGAGGAGTCAATCCTTTGTTACCCAAATCCTCCCACCACGAAGACGAAGGTGGACAGGAATAGGAATAGGAATGGTTTGCAAGGGTCCCAAATGTTTAAGTTCGGATTAAGGTATGTAGGATTATGCTATTGCATATGAAGAAGTATGTTTTTGTCTTGAAGGTTAAGATAGGGAAACCAAGTTTAATCCCATATTTTATAATTAAAATTTAGTTTCAGTTTAATATTATCTATTTATTTCTAAGTAAAATATTCGCTATGCTTGCTTGCTGCAGCGGAGGTTGCTGATTTTTGACGTTTGAAGGAATTTGAAAGGCAGAACCAGATTTTATATATAGAACTCTTTTATTTGATTATTTATGTTGCCTGGTTCTATGGTTTAGGTTGCTGATTTCGGAGATTTGAAGGAATTTAAAAGGCGGCACCAGATTTTATACCATAAGGTAAATTCCTTCGAATCTCCGAAATCAGCAACCTAAACCATAGAACCAGGCAACATAAATAATCAAATAAAAGAGTTCTATATATAAAATTTGGTTCTGCCTTTCAAATTCCTTCAAACGTCAAAAATCAGCAACCTCCGCTGCAGCAAGCAAGCATAACGAATATTTTAACCTGAAACAAAATTTTAATTATAAAATATGCGATTAAACTTGGTTTCTCTATCTTAACCTTCAAGACAAAAACATACTTCTGCATATGCAATAGCATAATCCTACATACCTTAATCCCAACTTAAACATCATACCCGTCCCGGGAAGCCGATGCCCAAATGTCACAAGGAAGGGGGCCGGCCACGTTCCAATTGATGGACCTTTTCTTCCCTCGGTAACCCACTTTTCGTTGCTCCAAAGGCTCGCGATAATTGGCATCGGCTTCCCGGGACGGGTAAGCAACTTCCATCGTCTTCTCAGAGTTTTTGAACTCTCTGATTGGCACCAATCCACTAAGAACCTGAACACCCAAACAAATACACCCAATAAATGAATGATCTGTCTCTGTTTCTCTCTTTCTCGCCGGCATGGGGGAGGGGAGACAAAGTTACTTACAACACATAATGCTTGTTCCAAAGAATGCAAATCATTCCTATTCCTGTTCATCAACCACAGTAGCTCTGATGCCTCGTGGGATATTATATGACATATGATTATTGTATAGATTATACCAGATTCCACAAAATCCCCCTAAAATTCCCTGAATGCGCCTTCAATACCCGATTCATTCATTCCCCTAAAATCCCCTGAATGCCCCTTCAATACCGGATTCATTCATTCATATTCCCATTTGCACATCAATAACGTAGACATAACAATTGTTTTTCAAAATAAATATCTATTTATTTATCTTTCTCAATAAGTGGGAAAGCAAAATCATCTCTCAACGTGATGCTCATTCAATTGATATAGCTAAATATTTTCATGCTCCAAACATATTTACATTAACTCCATTCATTTTTATGATAATATCTATAATAATGCCATTAGCTAGGTTGCCCTCCTTTAGAGTTTCTGTCACCCTCGTTAGGGATAATCCCAATGTCACAATCATGCTTCCCCTTTTCTAAGGATTGAGGAGGATAATCCTAATGTTATAATTTCTGTAGAAGAATGAAGGTTGTAAAATTCATTTGTAGTTTTTTTTTTTAATTTATAAAAGGGTTTATTGTATTAAATCAATGCATTATATTGGATAAATTTAATTTGTAACTTCGTATTTTTTAGTTGTATTTGTTACTGCTTGTTTGCTCTTTCTTTGGTCACCATATTATTAGGGATATCTACGGTTTTACTATGCAATTCTATATGCTAACTCTGCCTAGAGTGAGGGGCTTCTACCTTTATTATGGCCTTTGTTTCATTGTTTAATAAAGTTGCAGTTATAAAGAGCCATGACACCATTCAACAGACCCAAGAAGTTTTCATAATATCCTCTTTTTTGTATATTCTCTCTTGTAAGAATCTTACTTTGATCTTCTAACCAAAGAATGTTGAGGCCTTAGGGAGAACCTTTAATAACCAAATGTTCTTTCAGGAAAATCTTTGGAAGAAAGAAATTTTGATTGTTCTAAATTCTCATATCCCAACTTGACCAAGTATCCACCATTCCTTTACAAATTCTAAAACAACTCATCCTTTCATGTAAAAATAGATATTAAAATTCTTGAAACATCTTTTAATGTTCATCTACAATTTGTTTGAGTTCCTCTCCTTCAACAAAGTTAATAAATCCATGATCTTAAGTGTTTTCTCATAATAATATAGTCTTTGTTTTTTGTTTTTTTTATGTTGGGGGTTTTTGGGCCTGGTTGTCTTTTGGTGGGAGTTAAGAGGATAAGGCTTCAACCAAGTATGAGACCAAAAATTTGCATAACTTCCCTCATTGGCTAATCATATAATATATTTCTTTATCAATTGTAAACTCTCTAATATGAAGTTCCATGTTGATGATCCTTTGGGTAGAGTTCTTTTCCTATATAATTTCATTCCATCAAGAGAACCTATATATTTTGAAGTAATATTTTTCTCAATTCTTTCCTTGATCTTTGAATAATCTCCACCCAACCATTGTTCCTAGTGTCAAATTCATAAGTCTACAATTCCACAAGCTTGGTCCTTCAATATTCTTTTCTTTGCAAACCCTATCCCATGCAATTCCACAAGCTTGCTCCTTCAATATTCTTTTATTTGCAAACCCTATCCCACTTACAAATAGGAAACCTAAATTTTTCCTCACAACCTTTCCATTGAAAGTCTCTTTAAGTTTTATAAATTTTTGATGCAATACCTATTGGTAGTCTTGAAAGTGACAACATATAAACAGAAATGGATTCCAATGTAGTCTTTATAAGTTGTAGCATTCCCGCCATGATTAAGAACTTACCTTTCTAACCTTCCAAAAAAGTGTTCATTCTATCCAAAAAAAACATATCCAAAGTTCCTTTTTATTCCTTTATCACGCAAAGGAATACATAGGTAGGTTGATGGAAATTTTTCAATTTTAAACCCTAAAATATTAATAATAATTTGTTGTAAATCCATGGTAGTATTAATGAAAAACAATCTTGAACTTTGAAGTATTTACCAATTGTGCAATAGCCTTCTCATAGTATGATATTATTGATTTAAACTCCATCTCATTACTTGAATACCTTTGATTTTTCTTTCCATTTTTACCTTTAAAAAAGGCTCTCCTTAATACTTCCAAATAAACTAACCATTTTAAATTAGGGGTGGATACCAATTTAATACAACAATAAATTAATGTTCTTGATAAATTCTTTGTCTTTATAAATATTACATTATTTTTTTATATAAACTTTACCATATTTAAATTCTTGATAAATTCTTTATCTTTATAAAGTTTATATACT
Organism: Wollemia nobilis; assembly: GCA_028583015.1. Lineage (NCBI taxonomy): Eukaryota > Viridiplantae > Streptophyta > Pinopsida > Araucariales > Araucariaceae > Wollemia > Wollemia nobilis. The sequence goes on along the minus strand of JAQPPZ010007794.1, from coordinate 76,077 downwards.
TTTCATTTTTTTAACAAATACTTTACCATATTTAAAATAAATAATTAAATAATACATAGTTAAAATTTTTATTAATAATGAGATACTAGTTTTGAAAATCTCAAATGAAATCAAACCAAAATCTACTTAAAAAAACATTAGGAAAAATTACAAATCGATTATATATTAGCTGAATGTTTATTAAGAAGAATTGTAGATTATATATATTTTTATTGATGTCAACAAAATTAATTATTTGCATATATACATTTATTTATATAAAATTAGGTTTTCATATGATAAGAAATTATATCCTTAAACTATGTTAAAAATAATAATATACATATCACGGAAAACTCAGCCAAAATCATAACCAATATGATAAAGAAGAATAAGGGAGAAGCGATAACCGATACCATTACTTTAATTGCGATAGAATCGGAGAACGAAGAATTATAACGAAGTCATGGACAATGCCAGTAGTGACCATGAATTATTTTAAATTATTATAATCAGATAATGATTCAGACTCCAGAGCCACTACTTTCAGGTGCCACCGAGCTTCTTTCTGATATCCACCTCCTCGGGAGCGACTTGGAAAGACTTGGTGAGAACTTGGGCGGGAATAGGTGGATTGGAGGCGAAGGAGGCCAACGACACCGTGAAGATGTTGAGAGCTTGGCTGTTGAGAACCGCAATTACGATGGTAGGCGTGCTCCCCAAGTTGTGAAGGAAGTGACAAAGGCTACCCACTAAACCATTAATTTGAAAATCCGGAAAGTATCTAGTGACAAGGGCTCAACCTATTATTCAATTAAGCAACTGGTGTGTCGATCCACACAATTATCCTTTCTTTCATACTGGACCTTTTTAATATTTTTAAGCCAAAAGCCTTTTAATATCTTCCTCAGAAAGTGTCCTAACATATAACTTCATCCATCCCACCCATCAGCCGAAGCTAGCCGCTAAACCATTAGCTCTAAAATCCGTAAAGGCTCAACCTATTATTTAACTAAGCAGCTAGTGCATTGATCGAAATTATTATCCTTGCTTCCCTACTTCCTTTTTAAGCCAAAAAGTTTTTTAAATTTTTCCTCCATGATTCAAAAAGTTGTATCTGATTTTTCCTCTATGTTTCAAAAAGTTGTATCTGTTTTTCCTCTATGTTTCAAAAAGTTGTATCTGATGATATATTGTTCTCCTGGGTTATTATAATTATTTCTATGCAACCAATGCATTTGAATTTCGATATGCCAACCCACATTGACATTACTCTCATAAGTCAACAACCCTTGATTTAATTTTTATAACATCTCTTCCAACAATATCTTCAGTACATTGTTGAGGCATGGTGGAGGCCATATATTTTATATAATTCATTCAATCCAATGGTCAGTAACTTATGGAGAGCTGGTAATTGTTGGAGAGTGAGAAAAATGCAGACACATACCAACAAAAATGAAAAGAACAATGACAGAAAATTACCATCTAGGCCAATTCGTATGTTTTCTCCTTCTTCATGCAAGGATCGAGACAAACATGCTCCGTCTAGGCCGGTTCCACTTTCTTCTCCTCTTACTAAGCTCAAGGCTGCAGCAGCAAAGCAATTCATAGAGGATCATTATAAACATCATCTTAAAAATCTGGAGGATCGAAGAGAAAGGTGAGTTATCTTGTATATTATCTGAACTTATTTTGTGTCCTTGTATATATTTTTTCCTTTTTCCTTTCTATTCTATGTTCCGACTAATTGGGCATTGCATGACACTATTTCAGGCATTAGGTTTTAATTTGCATATTTAACATTGTGGAACTAAATTTCCCTTTAGATCTCTAAACTGTCATGGGTATAAAAGTGTACAACTAAATAATTTCATGATTATTCTTTTAATTTGGCATTATTTGACTGGATATTTCACTCCTGAAGTTTCAGTTTGGGATGTATTACCTTGTATGAAGATATATTTGTGTTTGCACTTTAGATCTGGATGAATATTTTATTTAAAATGTTATTTTGGTATGTGAGGTTTTATGGCTAGATATTTGTGTCTTCCCATGGATCTTCACAATACCAAAATTTTATCATTTGTTATGATTCTCCATTCAATTACTATATAAGCGATTGAAAAATTCCATTCAAAATGTTAGCATGGCGTTTGCAACACCTCAATTCATATTACAAGGTATAGGTACTGTCTACTTTAATGAATTTTCTTAGGGCGCTAACGAGTTAGAAATACTAAACCTGCTTTGCACCCTAAGCTGAAGTTCACTCCAAAGGTGAGCAATTCCGCAAATCGCTCACCTAAGGCAGTGACAATGGGCTTTCCACTAAATCGACTGATTTGACGCCACACGTGTTCTCTGTAACATCCGACATTAATTTCCCGTGTGCGAGTAGCTAAAGTTTTCCTAGTTTTCTGTGCTCCAAGTCCAGCTACATAAACTCTAGCTCAGTTGGAATTTTAGGTAGATGCAGTTAGATGTAGAGCAGCAAAAGAAGAGCAGTTTAGTGAGTAGAGAAGCACATCTACTTCAAGTCCGAGCAACAGTCTCGGTGGTTATAGATTTCAATTGTTTATACTGCAATAGTAGTTGCAGATCCTTGTAAATCCTTTGTTGAGGATCTTTGTAATCCACTTCTATTAGATAAATAAACTTTTACCATTTTAGGTAGTTTGAGGTTTTTTTCTAAATTTCTCTGCATCCTGGTGTCATTTTATTATTCTGCGTTCAAGTTTATCTTTGAAACTGTATTTCACATTAAATTTTAGATTTGGAGGTCTTTAAAACTTAGTCTATTCAAATTTTTCGTCTAAGTGTCAAAAGACAACAATTGCCATCTTGGTGGGTGAATCCCATTGTCGCACAAGTGAGTGTGCAACTTCCATGGTTGCTCTTGAAGTGAGCAACTTGAGGCACTTAAAATAATTTCGAATGACTTTCGAATGCAAGTAAGTTAGCCAAGACTTTGGGTAAGTCTTGGTGAGCGTGTGACGCTCGATGTCACCGCACTTAGGGCACTACTCCTATTGATGCAACACTTTGCATGTGATGCCTAGATTTTTTGCAAATTATGCATAACTTCAAAAGTTGCTACCCTTGGTGCATGACGTCCGAAATTACCACACTCAGCACGGGATGCCCATAGTCACTGTTGTTGGCTTACGACACCCAACATTGTTGCCTTGTCTAGTGACATCTGGCATCATCGCTAGCAGTAACCACTGCTCTATGTCACTTTTCATGGATCACGATGCTCACATTCATAGTAGGAGATAGCAACTTTGGAAGTCACTGGTCATTATAAAGTGATCCCTTGTAGCCCTCGTAAATTACTATATAAGCGATTGAAAAATTCCATTCAAAATGTTAGCATGGCGTTTGCAACACCTCAATTCATATTACAAGGTATAGGTACTGTCTACTTTAATGAAGTTTCCTAGGGCACTAACGTGTTAGAAATACTAAACCTGCTTTGCACCCTAAGCTGAAGATCACTCCGAAGGTGAGCGATTCCGGAAATCGTTCACCTAAGGCAGTGACAATGGGCTTCCCGCTAAATCGACTGATTTGACGCCACACGTGTTCTCTGTCACATCCGACATTAATTTCCCGCATGTGAGTAGCTGAAGTTTTTCTCATTTTTTGTGCTCCAAGTCCAGCTACATAAACTCTAGCTCAGTTGGAATTTTAGGTAGATGCAGTTAGATGCAGAGCAGCAAAAGAAGAGCAGTTTAGTGAGTAGAGAAGCACATCTGCTTCAAGTTCGAGCAATAGTCTCGGTGGTTATAGATTTCAGTTGTTTATACTGCAATAGTAGTTGTAGATCTTTGTAAATCCTCTATTGAGGATCTTTGTAATACGTTTTTCTTAGATAAATAAACTATTAGCATTTTAGGTAGTTTGAGGTTTTTTGTCTAAATTCCTTTGCATCCTGGTGTCATTTTATTATTCTACGTTCGAGTTTATCTTTGAAACTATATTCTACATTCAATTTTAGATTTGGAGGTCTTTAAAACTTAGTCTGTTCAAATTTTTTGTCTAAGTTTCAAAAGACAACAATTGCCATCTTGGTAGGTGAATCCCATTGTCGCACAAGTGAGTGTGCAACTTCCATCATTTCTCTTGGAGTGAGCAACTTGAGGCACTTAAAATAATTTCGAATGACTTTCAAATGCAAGTAAGTTATCCAAGACTTTGGCTAAGTCTTGGTGAGCGTGCGATGCTTGACGTCACCGCACTTAGGGCACTACTCCTATCGATGCAACACTTGGCATGCAATACCCGACGTTGCCACAAATTGTGCACAACTTTGGAAGTCGCTACCCTTGGTGCGTGACATCCGACATTACCGCACTCAGTGCGAGATGCCCACAGTTGTTGTTGTTGGCTTACGACACCCACTATTGCTGCCTTGGCTAGTGATGTCTGGCGTCATCGCTAGCAGTAAGCACTGCTCGGTGTCTCTACTCATGGAGAGTGACACTCACATTCGTAGTAGGAGATAGTGACTTTGGAAGTCATTGGTCATTATAAAGTGACCCCTTGCACGTTTGAAATTCCTAACAAACCTACAAATTGGTATCATAGCCACTATGTGCCATGATGCAAAATACTGAAACATGGCTTCCAATCGCAACAAACTATAGTTGCAGATCTGGCAAATTAATGATAAGAATTATGACTGTTAGAGCATCCAGATGAAGATCTTGTTCAGATCTTAGGATCTATGGTACTTGGTCGAGAATGGATACCCAGAACTGGCAAATGTAGCAACACTGACCGCCCTCTCTCAAGCAGACATGAACCTGTTAAAGGAGAACACCAAGAAGGATCACAAGGCCCTGTTCTGCATCATGCAAGCGATCGAGGAGACCATCATCCCATGGATTGTAGTAGCTACCAAGGCAAAGCAGGCCTGGGAGATTTTGGATAGTTCGTATTAGGGCACCAACAAAGTGAAGTTGGTGAAACTATAAATGCTAAGGAGGGAGTTCGAGAACCTACAGATGAAAAAATTAGAGACCATGAGAGATTTATTCACTCAGAAAACAAATGTCATCAACCATATGTGATTAAATGGAGAAATCATGCAGAGCTAGAGAATCATGGAGAAGATCCTCAGAAGCCTACCTATAAATTTTAGCTCGGTTGTGATAGCAATCGAGGACTCGAGGGATTTTGACAACCCTCTTGGTGGACAAGCTCATAGGTTCTTTGTAGACACATAGCAAAGGTTGAGTCACTCATCTCAATCCTCTCTAGAGTAGGCATTCAAGGTGCATGTCTCATTTTGAGATAGTGGCAGATAGGAATCCCACCAAGGCACCTCTAGATCTCAAGGAGGAAGAGGCAGAGGTAGTTGTGGGAAAGGAAACAAGCAAGGAGGATGGTCAAACCCTAATGAGGGAGATACCAACTATAACTTCCATCAGCAAGGAGGAAGAGGTAGTGGAAAAAACCAACAAGGCGGATCTAGTCATAAAAAGGACAAATCCAAGGTCCAATGCTATTATTGCAAGAAGTTAGGCCATTACATCATCGAGTGCAAAAAAAGGATGGCCAAGGAGAACCAGCAACAAGCCCACTAAATAGATGAAGATGAAAATATGGTAGGTGGGAATGTGTTGCTGAATTACAATATTGAGGAGGAGAGATAGAAGAATTTATGGTATCTCAACAATGGGTGCAACAATCACATGATTGGGAACAAGGAGATGTTCTCACAACTAGATGAAATAGTCCAATCCAAGGTAAATATGGGGAACAACAACAAGGTTCCTATGATGGGAAAAGGAAAGATCCTCATCCAAACCAGGCCCGACGAGAGGAAGTAAATATGTGATGTCTACTATGTGCCTGGTATGAAGCATAACCTGCTGAGTGTTGGACAGCTCATGTAGAAGGGGTACATTGTTCAGTTCAAATATGGAACCTGCACCATTAGAGATAAAGCACATGGGTAGATAGCAACTATGTCCATGATGAAGAATAAAATATTTCCACTACAGATTCATAATGGGTCTATGATGTTCCTATGTGCAATTATGAAGGATGCTACCAGGCTATGGCATCTCAGATTTGGTCATTTGAGTTTCAATGGTCTGAACCTGCTATATAAGAAGCAAATGGTGAAGGGTTTACCCCTGATAGAGCAAAAAAATTAGATTTACGAGGCCTACTTAGTCAAAAAAAACATCGAGATTCATTCCCTTCCAGGTAGTCTTGGAGAGCATCACAACCATTGGAGCTGGTGCACTCATACATGTGTGGTCTGATGCAGACCAACACATTTGCCAAAAATAAGTATTTGCTGACATTCATTGATGATTTCGATCGTAAAACTTGGATTTATCCCATCAAGCTAAAATCAGAAGCATTTACAAAGTTTAAGGAATTCAAGGCTCTGGTGGAGAAACAGGGCAAATATTCGATGAAAACTCTCAAGACAGATGGCGGAGGAGAGTACATCTCAAACAAATTCCACAATTTTTGTAAGCAACATGGAATTCAAAAGTAGCTTACTACCAGATACACACCACAACAGAACGACGTAGCTAAGAGGAAGAAAAAAACCATCATAGAGATGGCATGTAGCATGATGAAGGTGAATGGATTGCTACATGAGTTCTGGGTAAAGGCTATAACCTATGCAGTCTACCTACTGAACAGATGTCCCACCAAAAGCATGAAGGAAAAAATCTCTCAGGAGGCCTAGAGAGATCAAAAGTTGTGTGGGGCTCATTTGCGTGTATTCGAGTGCATTGCGTATGCACATGTTCCATAAGAGAAGATATAGAAGCTAGATGATAGGGTAGAGAAATGCATCTTCATAGGGTATAGTGAATAGGTGAAGGCGTATCACTTGTATAATCCTATGATTTAGAAGCTCATCATCAGCCACGATGTGAAGTTCCTGGAGGATGAAGCCTAGAACTAGAAGTTGAATACTGGCCAACCTGAGCCAGTAGTAGTTGAATCCATGGACTTATGGGAGAACACTAAAAAACCACCTATATCTTCAAGTAGCAATGGTGGTGCTAGTAGCAGCACAACCTCACCATCTCGGTCACCTCTGCTTGCAAGTAGGATTCCCAACTTGAGGACACCCATGAAGATGAGGAGCTTGCAAGACATCTACAAGGCAACTCGAAATTCTAAATATGAGGAATACTCTGACTTTAATTTCTTCATTGAGTGTGATCCAATTGAGTTTGAGGAAGCAATTCAAAATAAGAAGTGGGTGAAAGCGATGAATGAGGATATTGAAGCCATTGAGAAGAATGAGACTTGGCAGCTTGTAGATCTCCCAGCAGGGAAGAATACCACAAGGGTCAAGTGGGTTTATAATACCAAGTTCAACATCCAAGGAGAATTTGATAGGCATAAGGCCAGATTGATGGTAAAGGGCTACAAGAAAAAGTTAGGGATCGAATACCATGAAGTATATGCACTTGTATCCCGACTTGACATAGTCAGAATGATCCTGGTACTGGCAGCTCAGAAGGGTTGGAGTGTTTACCAAATGGACATCAAATCAACCTTCATAAACAAAGTTTTATAGGAGGAGGTCTACATAGACCAAATACCAGGTTATGAGATTGAAGGATAGGAGGGCAAGGTCCTGAAGCTGAAGAAGGCCCTGTATGGACTAAAGTAGGCACCCAGGGCATGGTACAGCCGGATTGACGACTACTTTTAGGACAATGGGTTTGTAAAATTCCCATATGAGCACACCTTGTGCCTAAAGACAAATGAATCAGGGGAGATGATAATCATCTACCTGTATGTGGATGATATGATTTACACTGGCAAAAATGGTGCACTTTTTGGCCAGTTTTGAATAGCCATGAAGAAGGAGTTCGAGATGACGAACTTAGGGTTGATGAAATATTTCCTCTACATCAAAGTTGACCAATCAACAAATGACATATTTATTTATTAGGGCAAGTATGTGAAGGATGTCCTAAAGTGATTCAATATGGAGGACAACAAACCTACCATCACACCTATTGCCATGGGTTTGAAGATGAGCAAGTTGGAATCTAGGAGAAATGTTGATCCAACTCTATTCAAGCAGCTAGTTGGCAGTTTGATGTATCTGACTACAACTCGGCCAGATCTGATGTTCGAAGTCAGCTTGATCAGCTAATTTATGGAGACTCCGAAGGACATGCATTGGCAAGCAGGCAAGCGGATCTTACGCTATGTCAACAGGATGTGAAACCATGGCATATTCTATGTTAGGCAAGACTAGCTGGAACTGGTGGGCTACACAGATAACGACTGGGCTAGTAGCACTAACGATCAGAAGAGCACTTCTGGGTACACATTCCATATTGGATTAGGATTAGTTCCATGGGCATTCAAGAAGCAACCTATCATTGTGTTGTCCACTGCTGAAGTAGAATATGTCATCGCCACATCAACCGCATGCTAGGAAGTTTGGCTACGAAGAGTTTTGGGTGAACTGAACCATCCATCGGAAGGGGTGATAACTATATTTTGTGACAATAATTTTTCCATAGCACTATCAAAAGATCCAGTGTTCCATGGCCAAACAAAGTACATCGATATTTAGTATCACTTCATCAGAGAGTTGGTGAAGTCCAGGGAAATTCAGCTATAGTTTTGCAGATACAAGGAGTAGTTGGTTGATATTTTCACGAAGGCTTTGAATGAGGACGACTTTCGTAGATTGCGAGAGTAGTTGGGAGTCAAATTTCTCATGAAATCAAGTGTAAAGGAGGGTGTTAGAAATATTAAACCTGCTTTGCACCCTCAACCGAAGATCACTCCGAAGGTGAGCGATTTTGAAAATCACTCGCCTAAGGCAGTGACAATGAGCTTCCCACAAAAATGACTGATTTGACATCGCACGTGTTCTCTATCACATTTGAAGTTATTTTCCTACGTGCGAGTAGCTAAAGTTTTCTTGGTTTTTTGTGCTCTAAGTCCAGCTATATAAACTCTACCTCAGCTGGAATTTTAGGTAAATGCAGTTAGACACAGAGTAGCAGAAGAAGACCAGTTTAGTGAGTAAAGAAGCACATCTACTTCAAGTCCAAGCAGTAGTCTCGGTGGTTATAGATTTTAGTTGTTTATCATACAATAGTAGTTGCAGATCCTTGTAAATCCTCTATTGAGGATATTTGTAATCCTTTATTCTTAGATAAATAAACTTTTGGTGTTTTTAGATAGTTTGAGTTTTTTTGTCTAAATTCCTCTACATCTTGGTGTCATTTTATTATTTTGCATTCAAGTTTATGTTTGAAATTGTATTCTACATTCAATATCAGATTTGGAGGTCTTTAAAACTTAGTTTGTTCAATTTTTTCATCTAAGTGTCAAAAGACAACAATTGTCGTATTGGTGGGTGAATCCCATTGTCGCACAAGTGAGTGTGTGACTTCCGTCGTCGCTCTTGGAGTGAGTAACTTGAGGCACTTAAAATAATTTTGAATTACTTTCAAATGCAAGTAAGTTAGCCAAGAATTTGGCTATGTCTTCGTGAGCGTGTGATGCCTAAAATCGCTACACTTAGGGAACTAATCCTATTGCCATAGCAATTGGTGTGTGATGCCCAACATCATTACAAATTGTGCATGACTTTAGAATTAATTTCCCTTGATGTGTGACATCTGGCATTGCCGCACTCAACGTGGGATGCCCACGATCACTGTCGTTGGATTACGATGCCTGCCATCTCTGCCTTGGATAGCGAAGTTCGACGTCATCGCTAGCAGCAAGTGCTACTCGATGTCGTTGCTCACGGAGCACAATGCTCGCATTCACAGTGGGAGATAGCAAATTTGAAATTAATTTATCCCTGTAAAGTGATCCCTTGTGCGTTCGAAATCCCTAACATACCTACATAATGGAGTTTTAAGTTTTATGACCATGAAATGTGGTGTCTTTCTAATAAAAAGGTGTCTTCAACCATTTAAGGGAAAGGTTTTCCATTGTTGCTTTAAGTTTAGATTTACTATTTGAGAGTTATATTCATTTTGGAGGGCAATATCTGATTTGGAGTTCTTGAAATTTTATGTTGTATACAGAATTAGGTTTATTCCCACAAATCTATTCAATGCATCTTGCAATCCAAAAAAAAATGAAGAAGTAAAGGTTGATTCGCTAGGTTAGGTAAAGCTTTTTGTTGTTGCTTTACATTTACCATTCAAGAGTCTTATTCGAAGTAGAAGGTAAGATCTTATTTAAACATCTTAAAATATAATTTTACATTTAGAATTTTAGGTTCATTCCCACCAACCAATCTACTGTATCCTGTAGTAAAAGAAAATCCAGGAATTATATGTTGGAACTTTGTATGTAGTCTTCAAAATCTACACTCAATTAACCCACCCTTGACAATAGATTAGGAGATCAATGGAAACATAGAGGAAAAATTTAAAAAAAATTTTAAAAATCTTAGATCAATTAATCCAATATAATGCATTAATATAATACAATAAACCCTTTTATAAATTAAAAAAAAAAAACTACAAATGAATTTTACAACCTTCATTCTTCTAGAGCAATTATAACATTAGGATTATCCTTCTCAATCCTTAGAAAATAGGATGCATGATTGTGACATTGGGATTATCCCTAATAAGGGTGAGCGAAATTCTAGAGGAGGGAAACCTAGCTAATATAGATATTATCATAAAAAGGAATGGAGTTAATGTAAATATGTTTGGAGCATGAAAAGCTTTAGCTATATCAATTGAATGAGCATCACATTGAGAGATGATTTTACTTTCCCATATATTGAGGAAGAATCTCAATTGAGATGCTATAGCTAGAAACCTACATCATTTTACATAAAATGTTTAAATTCATGATTTTTATTTTTGGATATTTTTAATTCTCTATATGAATACGATGAGAACATAGACTCGTTATATTAATAATCATAAGAACTTACAATGCTTTTATAGCACTCGAATCAGTTTGAAATCTCTACTATTATAGAGATCTTACTTGATCCTACTATGTTTAGAAACACTCTAAAAAATTCCCTATATGCTCTCACAACAAAACTAATTTTCTCTCAAATAGTAAAGTTGGTGCAACTATGTTACCCATTTATTTAAAAAAAAAAATGGTGCAAATATATTTAAATGAGTGCTAAATATTTAGAACCTATATACTTTAGGTAAGATACTCTAAAGTAAGCTTTAGAGTCCAACATTCTCCTTCTTAAAGTTGAGAGGACTGACTAAACAGTCTCTCACCTTTATATACTAAGCTTTCGCAACTCCTTTGGTAAATATTGAAAGCACGAGGATACGAAAACAAAAAGGAAAAGTCGAGATGCGATGTAAATGAAAACAAAAGACAACGCTAAATCCTATGAATTGAAAGTGCATGAAAGGAAAGAGGCATAAACGAATCGAAACCAAATAGAAATCCAATATGAAAGACAGCCCTTTTTATTAATGTGCTTTAGAACTCGGTTACAATCCGTCTCCTCCCTTTTCAGGGGCTAGGAGCGTTAAATGTGTTCTTGTCACACCCATGGATGTGATTCCTTCTTCCGCGTGCCCACATGTAAAGTGGGTGGACCAAACATCACCGCTTGCTTGTGTTGATGAGTCTTGGCTCCTTGCTGCTCCTCCGATGTTAAGACCCTATGTTCAAGGAAATAGAAAATAGTCAATAGCACCTGTAGATGAAATAAAACATGCAATCCCCAAGCCTACGATTAGTGAGTGTGAAAAATGAATAAAATGGTAACTGAAATAGATCCAAATGAACTAAAAACTTGACAGGGGCATGAGGACATTACCAGGAGGGCACTACAAATAGAATAGTCAAAAAATTTGACATAGATTCATATTCGCTTCGGGGTGGGATGAATAGACCTACAACAAAATGCCAAAAGGCACTGTCCCAAATGTCACATCCGGGAAGCTCCAAATCACCTGCAAAGTTGGGTTTAGCTAATTGGGGGTGTTTTGGGAAGACCCAGAAGGTCATATTTCCCCAATTTAGCCTCTATCACTAGGAATTTGATGATGCTACCTGCATGTTAGTAAAGGCAAGAAATGATAGAAACATGATCAAAATTGCTCAAAACAAGGTGAAATTTAAATGACAACCTATCTAAGCAGCATAGAATCAAATGCAAAAATAATAGAAGGGAAATATGCCATAGATTTTTTATTGCTCCGGGGCGGGGCGATTAGAACTGCAACAGTGTGGGGGGTGCCCGAGGGTAGGACGCCCGTCGTTTGGGGCTCGATTTCAGCACCAATCCACTTGGGATGGGTCCAAAATCTCTTGTGGGGTGTTGTCAAAAAATTTGGTAGGATGTTGTGGCTAAATGTCGGGTTTTGGTTCCGGATTTGTGCTTCCAATAGCCACCCTATGACCTCTCTTCCAAAAGAGATCAAGGATGCGAAAGGCACAAATCAAAGGGTGTGTGTGGAAGTAAAATGGTAGCACTTCGTTGCTCAAAATGCTCCTTCTCTATCTCTTGTGGTGATAAAACTCACCAATTTATAGACCTGGAGGTCTCTTGTGATTGAGCATGCAGAGGCGCCACTTGGCAATCATGCCTTCCCAGGGGGAGAAGATTCCTCCCTGATTAGGGGCTCCATGACTGCCCCTGTAACTGCCTCTAACACTCAAAAATGCTCACTCACACTCCCATGCAAGGAAGGAAGAGTTAAGTGGCAGATCTGAGCTGCCATTTGTCAATATTTGACTTTTTACCCGTTAAACCTGCTATTCACCCCAACCTGGAGCGAATACTGCTAATCATCTCTAGGTGGGGAAAATAGAAGTTTGTAATCGTCCCTGGGTGGAACAAGTATGAAGCAGAGTGCCTGAAGGTGCCAAATTGACTCCTAACCTTCCAAAACTATTGTGAGAGTGGTTAGGACCACTTTTTAACCTCTAGGGGCTGCCCTGGGGGCTGTGTGTGTCAATGCGATCAGTGTTTGCAGTCACATAATTGGATTGGTGTTGTTTTGGTGTCTACAGATGCCCCTTTTTGGGATGTTCTGCATGTGGCGCAGTGCTGAGAAAAAATAGATAACCAAAGCACTAATGATTAGGGTTTCCTAGTAACCTAACCAACTTTTGATGCCCCAAGTATGGAAAGGGCATGCATTCTTGAATCCCTACTTCTGACGAGCGAAGGAACTCAATTCAAGTGTTAACCTTTTTCGGTGAGGTGTTACTTGAGCTTGGACATTGATCAGTCATGAATAGGCAAAGGGCACAACCTTTTGTCTATGGGAACCTTGAGTTCATGATTCATGAATGCCAAGTGTTTGATCATCTTGTGATTATTGCTTGTTTTTTGCCCCAAGCAAGGGCATGATTGTCTTTGTCAATGATTCTTTGAATGCATGCCATTTCCATGATTGGGTGTGTATTTGTTGATTGGTGACTAAGCGTGACTACCCCCTCAAGTGACGAATCGATGAGGGAATGACCTACATGAGAAAAGCGATGAGTCACTTGACCCAAGATGACTTATGTAAGGGTGCCTTTAGATGTTTATCGTTGAATGTGTGTATGTTTTCCGACATTTAGACCGATTTTTGGTGGGTGTTAACCCTTTTTGTGATGCTTTTTGGAGCTAAAATTGGCACAAATTCGTCTTCCCATGGAGCGGTCCGGCTATGGTAGCCTTATTAGGGAATAGGATAGTGACAATTTGTGACCCCAACATCGGTTTTGTATGCTAGTGAATGTCAGGTGCAAAGGCGCCTTTGTTCGGCAATTTTATTGCTATTTCTGGGTGGGTTTGGACCCTTTTTGGGACGTTGTTCGGGGATGAAATTCTCGGTAATCCGTCCTCCCGTGGAGTGGTCCGGCTATGGTAGATTTATTAGGGAGTAGGATGGTGAGGATTTGTGACCCTGACGTCTATTTTGCATGCCCGAAAGGTCAGGTGCAAAAGCACTCTCATTGGATAGTTTTATTGCTTGTTTTTGTGCATTTTGGTGTAGTTTTTGCTGTTTTTTGAAATTTGTGCTCTGTATTCATTCCTGGGTGGGACGAATACCAGTTTAGTAATCATCCTAGGGTGGGATGAGTGCTAACTAGAGTGCTCATCCCATGGGGGGATGATTACAAGCCAAAAAACCTATTTAAGGGCCAAAACTAGGGTTTGGGCTCATTTGCATTCAAATTTTCTAGCGATTTGGAGCTCTGAGGAGGAGGAGGTTGATTCTATGAAGCGAAGCACTACCGAATTCTTCCCGCCACCATGAGTGCATGAACCGGATCGAGCGATGGAGCCGAAGTGAGACCAGTGAGTGCTCTTCATCTTTATTGTTTGTGTGTGTTACAATTTGAAAAACCGTAATTGGTTTTTGCTCTGTTGTATTTTGTTTTTCAAAGTAAAACAAAAAACCCTAGTTTAAATGTGTGTTGTGATGTGTGACTTTTAAGTTGTATGGCTTCATTAAAACTTAGGTTGAAACCCTAGTGGAAACCATGTGGATTTTGCATTTGTGATAAACTAAAAGAAACCCTAGTCTAACAAAAAATCAAAACTTAGCTTAAAACCTAGGTTAACCCTAGTTAAACAAAGATCAAAAGTTAGTTTAAAACTTAGCTGAAAAACGTAGTTTAGAATGTAACCTAAAAACTTCGCTTAACCCTAGTTATTTGTTGTTGTTTCATTTGTGTTTTTAATTTATCAGTTGACCTTTAGAGTGAAACCCTAGGTACTAACCAAAAAACATTTTTTTTTTTAATTTATCAATGTAGGGTTAAAAACCCTAGAATTGACAAATTATTTTTTTAATTTTTTTTTTTGTATTTTGGTGTTTAATTGATCAGTTGACCGTTAGATTTAAAAATCCTAGGAACTGAAAAACTATTTTTGAAGTTTTTGGTTGTTTAATTTATCAGTTTAGACTTAGAGTAAAAACCCTAGGAACTGAACAATCGTTGATGAATTGAATTTGTGTGAATTTTGTTGTTCGTTATTTAGCTATTTTTAGCTGTACATTGTTTTTTGCATTGTTGTATCTTCATGTTTTTGTTGTACAATTTTTCATGGTTTTTAATGTTTTTGTTTTGGTTTCTTTCGCAGGTTGTGAAGAGTCGGTACCGTGTGCTGACGGTTTTCACTGAAGCATGGGAGGTGCTGACTTTGGCTGACTGGGAGTGGCTTTATGCCCTTGGGCTCAAGCAGGTGACTCGACTAGAGCCGATGATCGGGGATCGAGCCTATATGATGGCCCTGATCAACTTATGGGATCCTCGGACTAATACCTTCCATCTCCCAATAGGGGAGATGACAGTTACTTTGGAGGATGTCTATCGGATTCTGTGGATCCTAATAGACGGATTTCCAATCAAGACGATGCCATGGGATCAGCATACAATAGTGCTGACACGTTATTTTGGGCATGGGGAAGAGGTGGGTGTGGACAGCCCAGTGGAGAGGGCAGAGGGTGACTACCATATTGGTGGTATTTTGGTATGGTGGTGGCTTGAGAGGGGTGTGTTGGGAGTGAGGCACGCAGTACTGATGGGCCTCATTTCCAACATGCTACTACCTGACTCTTCGGGTGTGAGGTTCCCATGGAACTTGCTGGAGGTGGTATTCAGGTTGGTGGAGTGTCCGACCACAGAGCCCCTGATTATGAGATGGGGTCAGACACTACTGGCATAGCTCTACGATGAGCTATACGAGGTCTGCTGCTAGAGGCAAAAGGTTATTGGGTACAACATCCTATTGCAGTGTTGGGCTTGGTAGCACATAGCTGTGGAGAGGCCGGTGGGGTTGCCATGGATGACTCGAGCGGAGATGGTGGATAGGGATATAGGTTACGTGGCTCTATGGCGGTGGTCTGAGGAGCAAGGATAGATTCGATGATGGGCAGGTGTCGTAGGGCACTATGTTGATGCCTTCGCTTGACTTTCCCTAGGGGAGGTGTTCTGGTGCCCCTACCAAGATTGTCCATCCTAGCCTGAGGCTGGAGAGTGGCTCCAATGGGTTCACAAGGGGCGATGGATGATTGGGTGGCATGGGATTGAGTAGGAGTTCTTCCATTATGGCCGGGTGACATGACATTTTGGGGTGCACTAGGGGTTTGCTTGGTGAGCCCGTGGTCTATCGGTGTTGGGGGGAGGAGAGGACTCTATTTGTTTGTATTTTTAGGTGGTTTCTTTTCTTCACGTTTGACGATCCCATTGTGCTGGTGATTTTTGGGCTTTCTTTTTGGTATTGTGTTCCATTTTGGCTATCCATGAGGTATGACCAATGGTGGACATTTCGATGGTGGCAAGGGTAGGGCCTCTCGGTTGGTGATAACTTTTATCGTGGTGGGATTAGTATTGGGATGAGGGTTTGTGGCACTAGGTTTTTAGGTTGTTTTTGGATAATTAGTAAGAGTGATGAGTTTCATGTGGTGATGGCGAGTTACTTGAGTCTCTTGTGTGATGTTTTGTGAGTTGGGGGAGGGTTAGTAGCCATAGAGGTTACGAGTGGATGATGTGGATTATTGATTTTGAAAGGAGGAGGAGATTTTTTGTAGGGTTTCGATGAGGTTTATGCATTGTTATTGGTTGTTGTTGATGTGAGTGGATCTTTGTCAATTTTTGATTTTCAAATTTTTTAGTTTTAGTTTTTTTTTTTTTGAAAATTTTGTTTTTTTTTTTTTTTTTTTTTTTTGACTTTTTTTTGTGTTGGACGTTTGAGAATTTTGACAATTCTTGATGACTTGGGACAACTTTAGAAGTTTGATTGTAAGATGAATGCTAGAAAGAGAGGACACGAGAGACCATTGGGATCACGATAGGACACTGAATGAAATGTGGGACACAGATGGAGGTGAGGAAAGCTGGAAGATACGGGAACGATACAAGGAAGACTGAAGGACAACTGATGGATAAGACATGGATGATAGGACGAGATGACAACTACAACGATAGCGACAGTTGGACTATGGAAAAGACTCGACAACAATAGTGATAAGGTGTTGGTGACGGGATGAGAAGGGGATTATTTTTTTTTTTTTTATTTATTTTATAATTTTTTTTTTTTATTTTGGTACGCTCGTGTTTGTGTGCTGGTTGGTTTTGTGTGATTCTGCAACAATGTTTTGGCGAATTGTGGGTGAGTTAGAATGCGGATGGGGTGGAGTTTTGTAGTATGGTGGGTTGTGTTGGTTTTTTTTTTTTAATGGTTGTTTTTTGTGTAAGTGAGGTTCTGGTGTTGGATCTTGCAACTGTACCACTTGGAATGATGAAAGATATGATCTATTTAAATTCTAACATCCTCTCAATTGTGATAAAAAAGGCATCATCGTGACGTGTTATGAAGAGATGCTTTTGAAATCTATCTAATAAATATGATTTTGTACTTGGAGAACCTAGCTAACGGCTAGGTTTGCTAGGTTTGGTATGTAGCATGAGGGCTAGCAACAACCGCCCTGAGGGGTCCCATAGGACCCACACCACGGGGTGTAGTTCCCATCGCACCGATCCTGCGTGATCATGGTGGTCGATGCCCTAGGCTTGGGGGTTTTTGAGCTTTTGGCTTTTTGTGAGGTCAGGGGACCGGTTGATTGTAGCCTACAATAATTTTTGATAATATATATACAGATGACTTTCTTTTATTTATCCATGTGTCATGATTTGATGTTATGCACAATGATTGATGACTGTGTATGTATGCATGTTAATTTACTTTTGATGGATGCATAGGTTATGATGGATGCAAATGGAATGGATGAATTGAATTTGTGATTTTTGGTGGTGGCACCATAGACTGTTTAGAACTTATGGCTTTTTGTCCTATGCGATTGTTGTGGTAAAGGAATTTCTATGTATACATGTTATTTTTTGTATTTTTTGATGGTGATGCGAGGGTGAAAGATAGCACGGTTGGTTTGGAATGTAGTTAAGGTTTTCTGAGACTCAGATGTTTTAACTAACTAGCCACGACTGTACTTTATCTGACAAGACTTTTGAACAAGGTATGAATCCGACTTGTTTTTGACCAAGTTATTTCACATCCCTGTGTGTGCAATTGAGTTTGTTTATGTGGTATTTGTCAGGATACCGCCAGTTCCAGATAGGCTATCAACCAAACCTGTACTGAGGATCACCTAATTAGCTCCACTAACTCCTTTGTTGTATGTAGTCGGATTAATCTTACGGTGCTATCTAGGATACCATAAGCTAGATCATCCACATGCAAACATTGATCTGCACACAAGTTAATGTGATAGATATATCGTCATGCGGGAGGTTTGCCACAAGTGACCGATAGGTTATCCACCAAATCGATATTGAGGCTCACCTCATGACCTTCTAAATGCTAAGAGTTCCAGGGATTCAAGTTTGACTCCCTTCTTTTCTTCAATTGTATTGGGATACTTGCTCTTTTGTAGTGATAAAAATCATTGTTTATTTTTGTTTTCTCTTTTGAGCAAGGGATTTGAGTATTGAGTGATGAGAATCACTATTGTATGTGCCTTTTGATGTATGCACTTTAGTGGTGATGTCAAATTTTTGGAGTTTTGACTTTTGCAAATTTGTGATGTTTTGCAACTTATTGAGAACTTGGGATTCTTGGGGAATTGGGTAGGGAAGATGCTTGTCCTTTTGCCAAATCTCAGCATTCTTGGGGTCATTCGCACAGGGGGATGAGCAAGATAACCATTTCGCTTATGGTGACCTGGATTACTTTCCAGATTTCATCCTTCATTCACACAACTTGGGAATTATTTTATGTGTTTTATTTGTGTTGGGATGGTATGTAACAAGGTGTGATCCAAGTAGAACTCTACCTTTGTAAAATCTATCTGAATTTGTATAGTACGTGGCTAGAAAGCTAATGATAGCTTAATGACGAAAACTCTTAATACATTAGAAGACAACTGACTATGATATGGCGAAAAGGATGTGCATGGCATTTATTTTTGATGGACTATTTATAGAGTGGAGAAATGTGAAGGAAGATGGATTTGCCGAATAAGTACATTCTATGGTGTTTTTGACCTTTATGACCACAAATATGTAATTTATGGATGTGATGCTTAATGCGGCTATTATTTTTGTGTTTTTGATGGATTTATTTGGGTGAGTATGAAGATGAATGCAAAAAGAGCTCTTTATTGTTGTGATGATTTTGAGCATGCATGGAGATGAGATGCAATTTTTTGTTATTTTTGATGATTTTATTGTTTTGAACTTTCTTATTATTGACCAAGCGATTGTGGGAATCCTTGGAGCTTTTTGTCTTGACCAAAGGGGTAATGGGCACCTTTGGGGCATTTTGGGATTGGACCAAGCGATTGCGGGAATCCTTGGAGCTTTTTGGTTGACCAAGTGATCATGAGAATCCTTGGAGCTTTTGGTTTGACCAAAGGGATTATGGGTACCTTTGGGGCATTTAGGGGTTGACCAAGCGATTGTGGGAATCCTTGGAGTTTTTGGGGGTTGACCAAGTGATCATGAGAATCCTTGGAGCTTTTGGTTTGACCAAAGGGATTATGGGTACCTTTGGGGCGTTTAGGGGTTGACCAAGCAATTATGGGAATCCTTGGAGTTTTTGGGAGTTGACCAAGTGATTGTCGGAATCCTTGGAGCTTTTGGTTTGACCAAAGGGGTAATGGGCACCTTTGGGGTGTTTTGGGGTTGACCAAGCGATTATTGGAATCCTTGGAGCTTTTGGTGTGGGCTATGGCTCTCTAAATGTGGAATGGCCTCAAATGACTGATGTTCAAGGGTTCTAGCTCCTTGATTCCTTCAAGAGAGATGAGCCGGTATGTCCCAGGTCCTATTTTACTATGGATGACATAAGGACCTAACCAGTTTACCATGAACTTGTCCCTTAGATGGGGCGGAAAGTTAGAATTTTGTTGGTTCTCTTTTAAGACCAAGTCACCAACTTGAAAGTCCCTCAAGTGAACCTTCATGTTGTATGCATTCTTAAGTCACTCTTGATAGATACGTAAATGCTCGAGAGCATTAACACATCGTTCATCGAGAAATGTAAGCTGGTCTAACCGGGTCTGCCATGCAACATCATCATCGATGAACTCTTGCATTGATATGCGTAGGGAAGGAATTTCCAACTCGAGAGGCATGACTGCCTCGGAGCCATACACCAATGAAAATGGAGTTTCCCCAGTGGGCATCCGAATGCTAGTGCGATAAGCCCATAAGGCAAGTGGGATTTGAATGTGCCAATCCTTATGACTGTCTACGACTATCTTTTTGAGGATGGCAACTAGCATTTTGTTTGACGCCTCTGCTTGCCCATTTGCCTACGGATAATAGGGTGTCAAAAAACTGTGCTGAATTTTGTACTTTGTGGTCAAAGAACGCACGTCTTTGTTCTTGAATGACGTCCCATTATCCAAGATTATCTTGGATGGAATACCAAAATGACATATGATATTGTGTAAAATGAACTTTGAAATGCGGGTTCCAGTCGTAGAGGTAAGGGAAATTGCTTCCACCCATTTGGTGAAGTGTGGTCGTTATGATAAACGTGTGATGTCCTGACGATGCAGGGGAGATCTTTCTGATTAGATCTAAGCCCCACTATGAAAATGGCCAAACCGATTGGATCGGCTGCAAGGCCTGGGAAGGTACGTGTGTCAAATTGGCATGGTGTTGACACTTCACGCACTTCCTTACATACGCACAACAATCTCGCTCTAAAGATGGCCAATAATAGCCCATGTAGAGAATGCGCTTTGCGATGGCCATACCACTGAAGTGGCCATCGCATGTACCATCGTGTGCTTGGGTGATCGCCCAAGTGGACTCTTGTTGGTCCAAGCAATGAAGGAGGATTCCTTCGTAGCTATGACGGTACAAAATGTCTCCTAACAAGACATGCTTTGTCACTTTCTATTTGAATGATCATTTTGCGGCATGCGTCAATCCAAGTGGGAGGTTACCTAACTTGAGGTAGTACCTTATGGGTGTATACCAATCCTGCTGATCAAAAACCTCGATGGTATGAATAGCCAATCCCTCTTGAAGTTCATCCCTAGAAAAAGCTGAGCGGGAAAGAACTTGTAAGAATAGCATTGTGTTGCTATTAATGGGAGTAGGGGAGAACAAGGACCCCCAGTTAGCATGATTTAGATAATCGTGGATTCGAGAGAACTTGTCCGTGGACGGTTCAATCTAGATCAGGTGGATTCCTAGCATTAATTCAGAGCTTGCATGCTCCATCACTGATTGAGATAATGTTTTGACTTGAATGGTTGTCATATCACCAAAAATGTCTTGCGGGATTAGTGACCCCAAAGAGGCCATAGTGTCTACAAAATGATTCGATGACCGAGGGAGTGCCTCGATGTCGTACCATTCAATATTTGCTAGGAATTTGTCCACAAGGGCTTTGTAGGCCTACATAACTAGGCATTTACATTGGAATACCCCTTTGACTTGGTTGAAAATTAACAACGAATCACCAAAGATGTTTAATCGTTTGATGTTCATGGTGATTGTTGTCTAAAGACCTATGAGCAAGGCTTCGTATTCTACATTGTTTTTGGTGCAAGGGAAATTTAATTTAAATGATAGAGGCATTGGAGCCCCTTGTGGTGTGAATAATACAATTCTCGTGCCACCTCCTTGCTCACATTTAGAACCATCGAAAAATAAGGTTATGTCATCCTGTGACTCAGGCTCATCAAAATATGGCGATTCTGAGACATGGAAGACCCCATCATCGGGTAGTTCTATGATCAGAGGCTGATCGTCTTCGAGAGGAGCCTCTACTAGTTGATCGGCTATGACTTGACCTTTGATGGATTTTTTTCCAATGAACTCTATGTCAAATTCCATCAACAACATGATCCATTTCGTCGTGCGGCTACTATGATAAGTATGAATCATCATGTACCACAATGGATTCTCCTTAGACACAACATACGTCTTGTTTCTCAGCATGTAATGGCATAGATTTTTGGTAGAAAACACCACTGCCAAGTAGAGCTTCTCAACGTATGCATAGTTAAGTTCATAACTGACCAGGGTGCAGCTAAGATAGTAAGTAGCCTGTTCTTTGTGAAGTTCATTCTTCTGGGCTAACATGGCACCCAGTGCCACCTCAGTAGCTAAGATGTATAAGTAGAATGACACTCCTAGTCTAGGTGGTGCCAATACTGGCGACGAAGCCAAGTATTGTTTAATGTCATCAAATGTTGACTGGCACTCATCATCCCAATGAAATGCTACCCCCTTGTGCAATAATTTATTCATGGGTCGGCACTTGTTAGATAGTTGCGCTATGAAGTGCTTGATTGATGTGACCTTTCCCTACAGGCTTCTGAGTTGCTTGATGGTAGTTGGGGGAAGCATTTCAAGGATTGCCTTGACTTTGTTTGGGTCCACCTCGATGCCTCGTTTTGAGACTATGAAACCCAAGAGTTTTCCAGATGTGACACCAAATACACACTTCTTGGGTTTCATTCTAACTTTATGTTCCATGAGGCGATCAAGGATCTTGCTTAGGTCATCAAGATGATCTGGGCATAAAAGAGATTTGGCCAACAAATCATCCATGTAATCTTCCAATGTTTTATGCATGTAATCATGGAAGATGTATGTCATGGCACGTTGGTAGGTGGCACCAACATTTTTAAGGCCAAAGGGCATGACCTTATAACAAAATGTCCCCCAAGGTGTTGTGAACACCATTTTTAGTTGGTCCTCGGGATTGATACGAATCTGATTGTATCCCGAGAAACCATCCATGAGGGAAAGCATTTCATGGCCTGTTGTAGCATCTACCAATGCATCGATGCTTGGCAAGGGGAAATCATCCTTAGGACTCACTTTTTTTAGATCTCAAAAATTAGTGCATATGTGAATCCTCCCATCCAGATTTTTGATGGGCACCATGTTGGACAACCATGGTGGGTAATCCACGTAGATGACAAACTGTGCATCCAACAACTTTTGTAGCTCGTATTTTACCATTAAGGCTACTGTTGGATGCATCTTATGTAGTTTTTGCTTAACTGGCTTGACTATCGAATCAAGCGTCAAATTATGCGTGACTAGCTATGGATCTAGCCCCGGCATGTCTTTGTAGGACCATGCAAAAACCTCCTTCTTCTCTTTGAGAAGGGCAATGTAGTCGGCTTGCTCTTCGGGGGATAGACTTACCCCTAGCTTGATAATCTGTGGATTCATTGGGTTCGAGCCAATGTCTACGTCAGTCATCTCCTCGATCGACATGTGGGATCCATCCTCCAATTGGTGTGGAGTTGGGATCAAGTGGATATCATTTGCTGAGTTAAGATCATCATTAGGAACCTCGGGTTCCTCTTCAGCATGGAAGACATCTTGAGTTGGCCCTCGGGTGAAATGAAGCATCTCATCGAAAGTCCAGTACTCTGATGGGGATGGTGGTGAATTGACATGATCCCAGTCTATGGCATCTATGTCTAGATACAATGACTATGTTGGAATGACTGGATTGTGAATGGGGGTGGTTAAGTCAATGGAGATCATGTTGATGAAATGATTTTGGTCTCCATTACTATGGGTGTGGTGACTTGGACATTCTAGATCTTCTTTGTGCTCTGGATCTGGCTCTAGAGGTATAGGCACGAATGGATCGGCCCTATGTGCGGATAGGAAGATAGGGTCTACCCTCGGCATCGATGTTGTTATAGGGTCTCTGGGCGAAAGGTGTTCTCCGTATGCCCAGAGTGGCGGATTCAACACTTGGTCCCACTACGCTGGGTTTATGTGCCACTCATGCCCTGGCCTGATGTTTAGTTGTTCGAATATGTCATCAATATCCAAGGGGTATTGTTTTTGTCGCATATGATTGAGATAGGCCATCTCAGTTTCATCCTCATAATCGCTGTCAGAGATCCAAAGGCCTTCGTTGGCTCCAACAACTATTTGTGACATTAAAGTCTTGTCTTGCTCAAGAAAATTGATTTGGCCCCATTGGGGTTGTTTCGCTCTCTACGGTGGGGCCTAATTTTCTTGTGGTGGCACTTGCTCGATGGGGGCCGCCAAAGGGAACATTGCCAAGAGGCTTTCCTGATAATCATCCATGGGGGTCACTTGTGAGTGATTGTTGTCTGATTCGAAGGGGTCCCATGGTGCTACCTCATATTCTGACTCATCTTTTGAAGACTCTTGACCTTGCCTATACCTCTCTTGTAGGTGAGCTCTCGAGATTTCTCCTCTCTCAAGCGAAGGGAAAGAGTTGTTGAGGTCAACAAGGTTGGTCATCATCAATGGGAGATAATCCTCCAGTGTATATGTAGTCTTAGGGTTGGCATATGGATCTAATGCCAATCCCCCCTTGTTGCCTATCCCTAGGCCTTGCATGTTCTCTACCAAGATGTCCAAGGGTAGGGGGTGGTTGAACCCTACTCCTGACTTGTCGTATGGCATTTGGTATCTTGGTTGGCAAAGAACATGCACTCCTTGCTCATATCTACCTAACCCATATCCATGCCAATTGCATTGGCCAAGGTATCTCAAAGCAAAATCTAGGTTGGACAAATAGTTGACATCTTCTGCAAAGGGCTCTTCATCTTCGTCCTCTTGCATGTCTGGTTCAATACCATGATCAAGACCCCCATACACAAAGTTTGTTTGATTCGGTGGGTAGCTTAGAGGAACAATGGTACCGATGGGGAGGCGAGGTCTCCCTATGTCCTACATGGACTCCAGTGCGAGTGTTGCTACAATATTCTGCACGAGATACTCCCCCAGGCCCGTGTCGACCATTTCAACGATGATTGTTGGCGATTTATGGGGAGGGAACGAAAGTTCTTCTTGAGTCCACTCCATGTTAGGTGAACTAGGAGCCTCGACTTCCATTCTGCTCGAAATCTCCTTAGTAGAGATGGTTGATACTGATGGCGACGCTTCTTCCAGAGGTTGCACCTCTTTGTCCTTCTATTTGGCCACCATAGGTGGCATCGTTGGTGAAGGACCAGATGATGAAGATGGACCTAGATGGGGTTTTGATGGACTTGTTAATGGGGATGCCTATGAAATCAGACCCTATTTAGATGGATTCAACTAAAAATCCAAATGCGTTGATGGAAGGGTCGATTGCGGCATCAGCTACATCGCATTGCAATATTTGAAGGGTTCCAAGTCCATCGGGACTACATGCACCTACCCTTCAAATGTATAATTTAAGAACTGATGAGCTATCGAAGGGACACACTTCATGTCCCTGATCCATGGCTGACCCAACAAGATGTTATAGGCCATCTCACCTTCCAAGATGTGGCACAATGTAGGTATAGTATTTTGTCCCACTTGGATGGGTAGGATAATTGTGCTAACTATCGAGCATATTGCATCATTGAATGCTCGTAGTGTATAGGTGGAGGCCACTATGTGAGATGTGGGCAAATTTAGGTGTTTCAAGGCCACAGTTGTAATGATATTACTGGACGAGCCAATGTCCACCAATACCCTCTTGTACGGAATCCCGTTGACTCGCACGATAACGTGCAGGGGTGGATCCACCATGTCACCAGCCATTGATTTCAATTTGTCTTCTCAAAAGGTGATGACTGGCTCAGTGCATCGTTTGACATGTCCCACAAAGTTGTTGAAGGAGTTTGCTTCGTGGGGCTGCAACTCGATGGCTTTTAGTATCTCCATGAGAGCCTCACGATGGGGCATCGATTGTTGTATGAGCTCGTAAATGGAGAGCCTAGCCGATGTGGTCCTCAAACTCTGGGTGAGTTTGGTCCAAATTGTGGCCACTAGTCTAGGCAGAGGAGGTGGTGCAAGGTGCTATTGCAGTTGTGACATTGTTGGCACCTCTCCTACAGCTTTCGTGGGAGCAGTTGTGCTCGGGTACCTCTTGTTTCGAGTCACTATGCTGATCATCCCTACATACCCCTGCATGGGGCAGTTCTATGTGACCTCATTGACTTGTAGGGTCTTTGCCTATGCATCATGGGCAGGCAAGGGGTCTTTGAAGACCTCCATTTGTTTATTTCTTGGTGCCACGGGATTATCTACCACTAATGTCTTATTATCAATTAGGTCTTGCACCAAGCCTTTAAACTTCCAACATGCATTAAGATCATGTCCCTTCCATCTATGGAACCTGCAGTACAAGTCTTCCCTGTAGCCCTTAGGTTTTGGCACGTTGGGGTCTATGGGTTGAATCTCGGGCAGGTTAATCAAGTTTACCATTGACAAGCGATCAAATAGGGAGTCTCTGGACTCTATGTAAGGTGTGAATTGTCACCTAGGGTGACGCTACTAATTTTGTTCTTGCCTCTAATTTTATCTATCATAACTATTAAGAGGCACTGCCTAATAGTTAGCCTTTTGGGGATGTGTTGCTTGTGCAGGCTTAGGGACATTTATAGCAACCTGATTGACCGCAGTGGGTTTCTATTGTGTGGTCCCTATTTTGGTGTTCTTAGACCATTATTTCTTCTTTGGCTTGGCTATCTCGCCATCCTGAATCTTGATCTCCTCAATGATTCTAGCTTGTGCCAGAGCTTCCTCTAAAGTGGCATATTTTGTAGCTGCAATAGCACGAAGATCGATCTCAAATAGCTTTTTGAGAACATTTGGGTGAGGTCGAACATAGGAGGGAGGTAGGGCAGCTTTGAAAGAAAAGTCCTCCACCGGTTCCCATAGGCCGCCATGGTTTCTTCCTCATACTACCTGAGGCTGGCTAGGTCACTTAGTGATGCCTTCTTCTTGGTGTTGAAGGCGAAGCATTCGAGGAACGCATCCACTAGCTGATCTAAGTTACTAATGTTGTGCTTTGGTAATTGAGTGAACCAATCCGAGGTAGGGCCTGTGAACGTGGTGATGAATGTTCTTAACAACAAAGCATCATTGTCCTGAATTCCAAAGCATTGGCTCAGGAATCTAGTCACATGCTCCTGGGCATCTTCCTCCCCTCTAAATATTGCCAACTAAGGCAGTTTAAAGTGTTCATGGTAAGGGGGTGTCGGCACTGACGGATGCACAGGATGGCTACGGAGTTGGCGTAAAGTGGGATTTTGGGGCCCAAAAGTCTTGGTCTCCATGGACTCCAAGTGCTCTAGAAGCACTTTATATGCATCAAAAGATTTAATTTCTTCCTCCTTAGTTTTCTCCCATTGTGGATTGTGGGAAACTTGAGGCCTATGGAGGGGTGGCCGGATAGCGGCCCCTCCACCTTGGTAGGGCATTTCGGCCCACTTGTCTTCTTGCTCATACTCATCATAGGCTTCTTGAGGAGTTTCTAGATGAGACCTATGACCATGGGTGGGTCCCCACAGAGGGTGCCCATCGTTGTTCCTAGGAGTGGCCTCCCGCTCAGGTCTAGGAGGTCTCGGAGGCAGCACTTGGTAAGGTCATGGAGACCTGTCTCGTACCAAGGGTTTGCGCCTCTCATATGGTTTTGCTCTTTGGGTGCAAGGGGTTGGAACCCTTTTAGGCATAGTGTTATGGAGCAGATCATTTGTTTGGCATCGAATGCGCTATTTTCTAAGGTGATATAGATGCTCTAGCTGCTATTGGTCTTGCTCAAGCTACGTAATCTGCACTTGGTGGGCGGCATGTCTGGTGACTACCAAGTCAATTTGTTCCACCATATTGAGTCTAGGAGGCCTAGATGCCTCTCCTATGCATTTATCTTGGTTGCGATGATCCGAGATCTCTATAGGTCACTTATCTCTATCAAGGTTGGAGGCATTCACTCGAGGCTCTAGCCTCAGTAGGTGATTCTGATAGATAGCAGGTGCGGAGGCACATTTCTCCCATGCTGTGTATTGCTCTTGAGGAATGTAATGGTCTTCCTCGTGCTCCCTTTCATATATGTGAAAGGGGTAGGCAAAGTTGGCTCACCCTATTTGAAGCACCTTGTGCTCTGGATTTTGTCTATTGTTCCTAATAGTGATGGGGGGTAAAGGAGGGATGACATAATCATGTGGCCCCTCCTCATGGACCCTATGTTGTTCTAGCACTTCATCGCATGGTGGCCACTCATACCGAGCTTCTAAGGGAGCCTTCCCATTTATATTGAGTGCCACGTGTAAGGACTCCTCCTGAAAGGGTCTATGTTGGATGGGAGTGCCCCATGAAGGGGTGCCCCTATAGTCCCATTCTGAAATGGCACAATATGGGCTCTCTTGTGGTCCAAGCCACCAAGGTGGAATGACCAAGTCCTTGGTGCTATAGCGGAGGTGACTTGTGTCCCCTTGTACACTCTCCACAGATTGGGCTTGGCTACGGGTGTACACCATGGTGGTGTTTTCCTACAAGATGCATAGATTTTTGTTTCTTTTTTATGATTTTTATGCTACACTAAATAGAAAATATCACACACACAAAGCAATGATTATCTCATTTAAATATTAAAGGTGTGCTCTAAACCTAGTTTAGTGTGTTTTGATTTTTGTTTTGACATCTTTTGTAAAGAACGTTTAAATGCAATATGATGGCTCTTATGACTCCCAAAAATGGTCGCCCCTTCGATATACCATTGCCAGGATGATATACCAACCTCTCTATATACCCGCACTTATGTGAGGGAAACTGTTGGTACGTGAGAGCAGATGGTACGTGGAACGTAGGAAGTACGGAAGGGGAATCACCCTATTTTTGACACCTACCATAGAATACTTATCCTCATGCTATGGGAATCACCCCAGCTACACTCGGTCAGCTTTCGTTAGGATTTACATCTAGCAATAGTAGCGATCGGGGTTGTGAATGCAAAAATTCAAGCCAAGGTGGTGATGAAATCCACCGTTGGTCTTGATCAAGGGCTGGGGTTTTACGACTAGCTCCTTGGTGTTTAAATTTCCATGTGATGTGTGGGGTTATTTTTATTTTGTATAAAAGAAAGCAACATGCAGTAAAAATAACTTTCCCTAACCAAGCAAGTAACTAGAAAATAGAAAACTGGAAGCAGAAAATGATAGAAAGAGTTCAGGACCTCTACCTCTTCTCTGCCCAAATCTATTGGTTCTGAGTTTCTATCCTAAAATTTCATAGAGAGCTATTCATCCCTGGGTGGTACAAATAATAGAACTATATTCGTCATAGGGTGGGGAAACTGCCCATTCGTCCCTAGGTAAGACGAATTCCAGCTTTGTATTCGCCACAGGCTGGAACGAATAGCAGTCTAGCGCTTGAAACTTGGTACCTGCAAGCAAGAACAAGCAATTTTTAATCAGATTTCTGATCTAAAAAAATAGAGGACAATGTCCCACCGTGATCACCACTGAAATCATGAGGATATAGAAACAAAAAGGAAAATCCGAGATGCGATGTAAACGAAAACAAAAGACAATGCTAAATCCTATGAATTGAAAGTGCATGAAAGGAAAGAGGCATAAACGAATCAAAACCAAATAGAAAGCCAATATGAAAGACATACCAATTTTATTAATGTGCTTTAGAACTTGGTTACAATCTGTCTCCTCCCTTTTCAGGGGCTAGGAGCATTAAATGTGTTCTTGTCACACCCATGGATGTGATCCCTTCTTTCGCATGCCCACATGTAAAGTGGATGGACCAAACATCACCGCCACTTGCGTTGATGAGTCTTGACTCCTTTCTTCTCCTTCGATGTTAAGACCCTGCATTCAAGGAAACAAAAAATAGTCAATAGCACCTGTAGATGAAATAAAACATGCAATCCCCAAGCCTACGATTAGTGAGTGTGAAAAATGAATAAAACGGTAACTGAAATAGATCCAAATGAACTAAAAAATTGATAGGGGCATGAGGACATTACCAGGAGGGCACTAAAAATAGAACAATTGGAAAATTCACCATAGATTCGTATTCACTCCAGGGTGGGATGAATAGACCTACAACAAAATGCCAAAAGGCACTGTCCCAAATGTCACATCCGGGAAGCTCCAAATCACCTGCAAAGTTGGGTTTAGCTAATTGGGGGTGTTTTGGGAAGACCCATAAGGTCAGATTTCCCCAATTTAGCCTCTATCAATAGGAATTTTATGATGCTACCTGCATGTTAGTAAAGGCAAGAAATGATAGAAACATGATCAAAATTGCTCAAAACAAGGTGAAATTTAAATGACAACCTATCTAAGAAGCATAGAATCAAATGCAAAAATAATAGAAGGGAAATCTACCATAGATTTCTAATCACTCCGGGGCGGGGAGATTAGAACTGCAGTAGTGTGGGGGGCACCCGAGGGCAGGATGCCCACCGTTTGGGGCCCGATTTTGGCACCAATCCACTTGGGATGGGTCCAAAATATCTTGTGGGGTGTTCTCAAAAAATTTGGTAGGATTTTGTGGCCAAATGTCAGGTTTTGGTTCTGGATTTGCGCTTCCAATAGCCACCCTATGACCTCTCTTCCAAAAGAGATCAAGGATGCAAAAGACACAAATCAAAGGGTGTGTGTGGAAGTAAAATGGTAGCACTTCATTGCTCAAAATGCTCCTTCTCTATCTCTTGTGGTGAGAAAACTCACCAATTTATAGACCTGGAGGTC
The DNA here is from genome assembly GCA_028583015.1 of Wollemia nobilis. Taxonomy (NCBI): domain Eukaryota; kingdom Viridiplantae; phylum Streptophyta; class Pinopsida; order Araucariales; family Araucariaceae; genus Wollemia; species Wollemia nobilis. The sequence goes on along the minus strand of JAQPPZ010007794.1, from coordinate 45,667 downwards.
TCTTGTGATTGAGCATGTAGAGGCACCACTTGGCAATCATGCCTTCCCAGGGGGGAGAAGATTCCTCCCTAATTAGGGGCTCCATGACTGCCCCTGTAACTGCCTCTAATGCTCAAAAATGCTCACTCACACTCCCATGCAAGGAAGGAAGAGTTAAGTGGTGGATCTAGGCTACCATTTGTCAAGATTTGACTTTTTGCTCATCAAACTTGCTATTTGCCCCACCCTGGAGTGAATACTACTAATCATCTCTGGGTGGGGCGAATAGAAGTTTGTAATCATCCCTGGGTGGAATGAGTATGAAGCAGAGTGCCTGAAGGTGCCAAATTGACTCCTGACCTTCCAAAACTGTTGTGAAAGTGGTTAGGACCACTGTTTAACCTCTAGGGGCTGCCCTGGGGGCTGTGTGTCAATGTGATCAGTGTTTGTAGTCACATAATCAGATTGGTGCTATTTTGGTGTCTAAAAATATGTCCACTATGTTTTCCAAAGTGCTGCAATATCGTAACTCAATCACCTGTTTCTCCACCATGTCTCGAATGAAGTTATACTTCATGTCAAAGTGCTTTGACCTGCTATGGTGGATAAGATTATTTCAATTGGATGTCACTCATATTATCATAGTATAATATTGTAATACCACTTTGTTGCTCTCTAATTTCTTCAAGAACTTTTCTCAACCATAAAGCTTGGGTTCTAGCATTTGTGATTGCTTACTCAGATTCAGTAGATGATAATGCTACAATAGTATGATTTTAGGAACTTCATGTAATTAGTCCTGACCCAAGACTAAAAAAACTCTCTGAAGTAGATTTTCTATCATCTATATTTTTTCCCCAATCACTATCACTAAAGCCAACTAAATTTACAAAATTAAATTTGTGGTAATGGATCCCAAAATCCAATGTACCCTTTACATATCTCAAAATCCTTTTAGTTGCTTGTATATGAAGTTTAGATGGATCATCCATATACCTTGAAACTAGAGAAAAAACATATTGAATATCCAACCTTGTGTTGGTGAGGAACATTAGACTCCCAACCATGCTCCTGTAAGTGGTCATGTCAACTTTTGGTGCTCCATCATCTTTTCTCAATTGGATCCTATGACTCATTGGAGTTGCAACAGACTTGCATTGCTCCATAGAAAATTTCTTGATCATATATTGAGTATATTTGTGTTGAAATATGAAGATCCCTTTACCTATTTAATGTACTTCCATGCCTAAAAAGTAATGCATCAAGCCTAGATCTTTCATTTCAAATTCTTTCATCACGGATTTTTTGAACTCCTTATTCATCTTAGCACTACTACCCATGAATATTAGATCATCCACATATAAACATACAATGAGAATTTCTTTACCTTGTTTCATGTAGTAGAAAGTAGGTTCACTTTTGCTCCGAGTGAATCCATACTTCTAAAATTAGCCATCAATGCATGAGTACCATGCCCTTGGTGCTTGTTTGAGGCCATACAATACTTTCTTCAATTTGTAGACAAGGTTCTCCTTACATTGTTCTTCAAATCCTTGATGTTGTTGCACAAAAACCTCTTAATTAAAGTACCCATTAAGAAAGGCAATTTTAACATCCATGTGCTGAATTTTCCACCCTTTGTGGGTAGCCAAAGAAAGTACTGATCTAATTGTCTCATGTCTAGCAATAGGAGCAAAGATATCCTCATAGTCAATCTCATACTTCTGATTAAATCCTTTTGCTACTAGTATTGCCTTGTGTCTTTCAATACTTCCATAAAAATTAAATTTGGTCTTGTAGACCCATTACATCCAACACATTTTTTGCCTTTAGGAAGCTCCACTAGCTCCCAAGTATCATTCTTTTTTATAGAGGTCATTTCCTCTTTCATGGCTTGTTACCATACATCATGAGCACTTGCTTTTTCATAGCTAGATGGATCTAGCTCTACACTAGTCATTAAAGCATAATTGACTACATCTCCCTTAGGCTCTTGGGAGTCATCATCACTATACATATGCAGATTTCCAAGTCTTTTCAAAATTGCATCCATTTCACTAGCTTGAATTCTAGTGTATCTTTTTTGGAAATTCTTATCCAACATTTAAAAATATGGATGGTGCTGAAGTGTTATTTTACCTCTGGATGAAGAATCAATATCTATTGGTGAAGAACTTACTAATATTTGTGGAGAAGTACTTGGAGTATCATCTGTTGTACTTGAATTAGTACTCATACTTGGGCTTGGGCTTGGACTTCCTTTGCTATTTTTGGGCTGCACTTGAGAGGAACTTGCATCATGAGATCCATCATCAACAAAAAAAATTTGATGACCCCATTCTCCCCCTTCATCAAAAATTACATCCTTGGAGAGTACAATTTTATGTGTTTTGGGATTGTAGAGCCTATATGCTTTGGAAGACTCACAATATCCAACAAAAATACATGCTTGACTTTTGGGGTCAAGTTTCTTTATTTACTCATCAGGAATGTGGGCATATGCAAGACAACCAAAAACCTTAAAGTGTTTTACATTTGGATTTTTTCCATACCATCCTTCATAAGGAGTGATCCCATCTAAACTAGAAGTAAGACTCCTATTCAAAATGTAAACACTAGTTCTAACAACATCATCCCAATACATGTTACTGAGCTTCTTTGTTTGAAACATTGATCTTGCCATTTCTACAATAGTGCAGTTCTTTCTTTCAGCCACACCATTTTATTGTGGGGTGTAGGCAGTATTTAATTGCCTTTTTATCCCACAATATTTACAAAATTTGAGAAATGCATTTGAACAAAACTCTCCTCCTCTATCAGTCATTAATCTCTTTACAACATACTCACTTTGATTCTCTACATTATTTTTGAAATACTTGAAACATTCAAAAGCTTCATCTTTAGTTTTCAAAAAAAAAATCCAACACATTCTAGAGAAATCATAAATGAAAGTGAGAAAGTAAGAGTTTTTACCAATGCTTTTCGTTTGCATTGGACCATAAATGTCTAAATGCACCAATTGTAGTGGATGTCTTGCTCTCCATGCTTGTCCCTTTGGAAACTTTGATCTTGAGTGCTTTCCCAAAGCACATCCTTCACACACCTCCTTGTGTTCGTCAACTCTTGGAAGTCCACTCACCATAGCTTGAGAAGTCAACAACTTCAAGCTTGCAAAATTAAGATGACCAAATATAAAGTGCCAAAGCACACTTGGATTAGCAATAGCTACACTAGAAAGTTTAACACCTTTTTTTTCCCCAAAATTAAGAGGAAACAACCTATTATTTGCCATAGGTACTTGTGTAACAACTCTATTACAATTGTTTTTATCAAAAGTTACACATTTTCCTTCATCAAAAACAAGTCTATAGTTCTTCTCCATCATTTTTCCAATGCAAATTATGTTGGATTTTAGGGGTGTAATATATGTCATTTACCTTCTTGGTGCCCTATTTTGTTGGAACCTCCATGGCTCCCATGCCTTCAACTTGTAGTGTTTTATCATCTCCCAATTTGATCTTTGATTTGTAGGAGGAATCCATTGTAGTAAAAAGCTCTTCTTTACTACTCATGTGATTGGAACAACCAGTATCCAAAATACAAGTTTCATTGAGATTAGAATCTAATTTTCCATAAGAAACAAATAAATTTGAAGTTCATTCCTCTTCTCCATAGTTTCCATATTGACCTCTCCCTTCTTGAGAAATCTTGGACCAACAATCTTTAGCAAAGTGACCAAGCTTACCACAATTATAACAATATTTATTTGATTTGTCACCTCCTCTTCCTCTTCCTTTGTTGCCACCTCTTGAGCTACCTCATTCTCTTCCTTTGCCTCTCCATTGTCATCTTCCTTGGCCTCTTCCTTCACCCTCCTTTGATGAGAAAGCTTTGTCATCACCTCCACATCTTGTTGATATAGAACCTTGTAATATCTCTTCATGAGACATCAAAGAACCAATTAGAGTATCAAAAGAGAGTTTAGAAAGATCTTTTGACTCCTCAATAATAATAGCTATATGGTTCCATTTATGAAGAAGTGTTCTCAACACTTTCTTCACCACTAATTCAGTTTTGATGTCTTATCCAAGGGTTTGCATTTTGTATACAATGGATTTCACTCTAATACAATAATCACCTACATTTTCATCATTTTGTATTTTTAGATTTTCAAAATCCCTCTTCAAGGTTTGAAGCCTTAAATTCTTCACTTGATCACTACCTTGATAGCTATATTTCAAGGATTTCCATGCATATGGGGCTGATAAACAACAAGCAATTCTTGGAAAGATGATCTTCTCATAAGTAGCTTGAAGATGATAGAGGGAAGATGAATTCTTCTTTTGGGCATCCTTTGTTAGAATTTCACAATAGATATGCAAAGCATTACAAGATATGAAGAGAAGATAAGAACTAATTTATTTATTCCAAGGATCAACTCTGTATAAATAGCAAAGTTGATAATTGAGATCCGTTGGATTACAAAAACTCATCATACCTAACAAAGACACCACTGAGATTTCTCCTGACACGTGGAGGAGTGGAAACTCAAGTGTCTATACTAGTGGAACTTAAGAGAATATTCTCTTATTCTAACACCCCCTCTTAAGTGATACTAGGGGTGAATCATACAAATGAGTCCTGGCAACAAGACCTGTTGAGGTACTCATGTACAAAGACTTATTTTTGAAGAGATGGTAAAACCCAATGGGAAAAAACCATCAATCAAAATGAAGTTAGAGGCTTATCTTCGTATGTCAAAGATTGTCCTCCTAATACAATATATAGTTGGTGAAAAAAACCCTTTGGAGAAAAACCAACTATGAGAAGAAGAGAGGCATGTCTTTGTATGGCAAATATTTTCCTCTTTATGTAAGAAAGAAAGATGAGTCTCGAAAACTTGGCCTGATTAGGTACTAATTCAAATAATATAATTGGTGAAAAAACCAACTATGAGAGGCATGTCTTCGTATGGCGAAGATTGTCCTCTTAATACAATAAAGAAAGATGAGTCCCAAAAACTTGGCCTGATTAGGTACTCATTTACATAATATTTTTGGTGAAAAAAACCCTATGGGGAAAAACCAACAATTAGAGGCATGTCTTCATATGGCGAATATTTTCCTCTTATTACAATAAAGAAATATGAGTCCCAACAACTTTAGCCTGATTAGGTACTCATATACAATAAATATTTGGTGAAAAAACCCTGTGGGTAAAACCAACTATTAGAAGAAGAGAGGCTTTTATTCGTATGGTGAAGATTATCCTCATATATCCATTCAATGTAGCTACATAACTCCAAGCTTATCTCGCAACTGAAGGTAACGTGGAGAAGGAAACGACTTGGTGAAGGTATCTGCAATTTGCTCCTCAGTTGGAATATATTCCAAGTGTATGTCCCCGTTATGAATATGCTTTCTTATGAAGTGCATGTGTATATCAATGTGCTTGGTTCATTGATGTTCAACTGGATTGCGTGTAATATGAATTGTGCTCTGATTGTCACACCAAAGAGTTATAGGATGGTCATATGTGAAACCTAATTCTCTCATAATTTAATGAAACCAAAGAGATTCTTGACTAGCCAAAATTGTTGCCATGTATTCTACCTTTGTAGAAGATAGGGCTACTGCTTGTTATTTCTTGCATAACCAAGCTATTGGTTAGGAACCAAGGAAAAATACATAGCCTACTATGGAATATCTATCTTCTACTGAACCTATCCAATTTAAATCTATGTAGCCAATGATATCCATGGATTTTTCCTTGTAGAAGAGCCCAAAATGAGTAGTGCCCTACAAGTAATGGAGGATTATTTTGCTGCCTACCAATGACTAAAGTGAGGCTAATGAGAGAATATGGATATAAGTCCAATAACATATGATATATCTGGGTGAGCATGAGTAAGTTATATCAAACTTCCTACAAGTTGACGGTATAAAGTAGCATCACAAAGAGGGGATGAGCAAGAAGTACTAATATTAATGCCAGATTGAAAGAGGGTAGGAGAAGGTTTGTAATATGTCATTTTGAATCTGTGTAGAATATCTAGAGTGTAATTTTATTAGCACAAATATATACCTTCATCTATTTGACTTATTCATATTCCAAGGAAGTAATGAGCTTTTCCTAGATCAGCCATTTAAAATTTTTCAAAGAGAGTCTTTTATAGTATGAATGTGAGTCAGGTTACTACCAGTGAGAAGAATATCATCAACATAAAGAACAAGAATGGTGATGTTGCCTTCATTTATCTAAATATAAACTATGTTATCAGACTCACAATGAGAAAAACCTGCTAAAAGAAGGAATGAGTCCATCTTTTAATACCAAGCTCTAGGGGCTTTTTTGAGGCCATAAAGAGAATTTTTAAGCCTACAAACCAGAGAGGAGTCTTGAGTAAAACCAGTAGGTTGTTCCATGAATATTTCTTCCTTTAAATATCCATGTAAGAAAGCATATTTGACATCCATTTGATAGACATGCCACTTTTAGGAAGCAGCTAGAGAAAGAACCAATCTTACAGAATCCATTTTAGCAATATGAGCAATGGTTTTTGCATAATCTATTCCTTCAATTTGAGAAAAACCTTTGGCAACTAGATGAGCCTTGTGTTTGTCTATTTCTCCATTAGGCCCATATTTTGTTTTGAATATACATTTACAACGAACTAATTTCCTTCCTTTAGGTAAGGGAACTAAGTTCCAAGTCTCATTTTTGATTAAGGAAGAAAATTTGTTTTCCATGGCATCATCCCATTCTTTAATACCTGAGGCTTCTTTGAAGGATTGAGGATCAAAGGAAATAGACTGACATACAAGGCCAGTGCCTATGGGGTTGGATGATCTTGTTGAAGGGATATTTTGGATGTAAGGAGTAGCTTCTTTAACAATGGTTCAGGCCCATTTTGGCATAGATGAAGGAGTTGAAGGAGTTGAAAGACATTGAGATGGAATTACAGGTTCCTCATCTTGATTATCAATAACCAAGTTAACTTCAATAATTGGCTCTTCATAATATTGAGGTTCTATTATAGGAGAAGGTTCAATGGAGGAAGAGGGTTTTTGAAGATATTTTTTAGGGAATTTTTCATCAAATTGGACATTCCTATGAAACAAGACCCCATGATTTGAGGGATCAAGAAGCCTATATGCTTTCAATTCTTCACAATAACCAACAAAGATGAGTTTTCTATTTTTTTTATCAAGAGTATTCCTTTTCTTCTATGGGATGTGAGCCCAAGCAGTACACCCAAAAATATTGAAGTAGGAATCATATGGTTTTCAACCAGTCCATGCTTCTTCAAGATTTAAATGGTCAAGAGCTTTATGAGGTGTGCAATTTTAAATATAATTTTCACATTTTATAGCTTCTGCCCAAATATTTTTTGGAAGATCTCTTGAATGGAACATACAATTAGCCATCTCTTTTAATGTCCAGTTTTTCCTTTCTATAATACCATTTTTTAGAGGATTATGGGAGAAAAAATGCTGATGAATGATGCCATGATTGGATAAAAAAGTGGAAAACTCATTACTGCAGTATGCCCCCCCATTATCAGTGTGAATCTTCTTGATATTGCAAGATGCCTGATTTTCAACTAAGGCTTTAAAAACTTTAAAGTGGGATAGAACATCACTCTTATATTTTAGGATGTAGACCCAGGATCTTCTAGAGAAATCATCAATAAAGGTTATAGCATACTTTGCTCCTTTGAAATATGGTTAAGGAAAGGTCATTAAGTCACTATGGATTAAATCTAGATGGGAAGAGGCCTTTAGAGAACTACTTGGGTGGAAAGGATCTTGATGTTTCTTTCCAAGAGCACATCCAGGACAAATTTCATCACTAGAAGAGACATGGGGTAATCCTATAACCTTATCATGGGTGCTCAAATCCTTTAGGTAGTTGTAACTAATATGACCAAACCTTTCATGTCATATTTTACTTTCAAGATCACTATCAGCCACAAAATAGGAGGCTCATTCTGGATTTTGAAAACCTTTAAAGTGAAAAATACAAGAGTTGTGATCAATATTCCCTTTGGCTATAAGATATTTGGGATCTTGAAAACCTCTTATCTCAACTCCTGTTGGGGAGAAGAGAATAGTTTCCCCTTTCCATAAGTACAAATTTGGTAGAGGGAGAGGAGATTAGTGGCAATGTTTGGAACATAGAGAACATTGTTAATAGAGCCACCATCAATGGTTATATCCCCTTTTCCTTTGAAAGGGATAAATGAAGAGTCACCTACTTCTATAATACAAGTAGAACTAGAGGAGATAGAAGAAAAAGACTTATCTAAAGCAGTCATGTGATAAATAGCTCTGGAATCTAGGGTCCAACAATTAGAGGAAGAATTAGAGGTTTTTTCTTGAACATTAAGGGATTTTCCTATTTTATTTTTATTTTATATATTTTGATCTTTTATAGCTGCCTCTAGTTGTTGTAATATTTTACAACATTTGTTAGCAGAATGACCATTCTTTTGTAGTGAGTACAGGTTATGGGGGTATTTTCCTTTTTCCTAAATTTTTCTTTAGAAGAAGTGGAGGCTACTAAGGCTTTAGAATAATAAGAAGAAGAGATTTCATATCTAGCAAGATTAGTTTCTTCCCTAGTCAATCTATCACAAAATTATTCTAAATAAGGTATTTTAAAGGTTGCACCCAGAGCACCTTTGGTAGATATAAAGGTGGTAGAAAATATCTGAAAAACACCATTTAGCTTAGAAAGGATTAGATAAATGCATTCCTCTTCAGTCTTAGTCTTCCCATAGCCTTTGTATTGAGTTAGGACTTATTTTAACTTACTAAGGAAGTCAACAATACTACTAAAATATTTAGGAGATAGAGATGTGAGTTTGGATTCTAATTGCATTGATCTCATCTAATCTACTTTCCCAAATAGAGTCTTCAGTTTCTCCCAAATTTCATAAGGAGTTTTGCAATCTGTAATATGAAACCACAAACTTTCATGAACATTAGAGCTTATAATACCCATAGTTTCATGCATTTTTCCTTTATGAACAAAGATTTCATATTCTTTATCAAATTCCAGTTGGTTTTCTTCTAGCAAATGAGTAAGACCTTTTTGAGAGATAAGATTTAAAATTTTAGGTTTCCAAGTGTGAAAGTTATGAGGGGTGAGAGGTTCAATTGAATTCATCATTTTAACACAAGAAAAATATTGAAGTTATATTTTACCAAGATATCCCCCCTTAGAACTTCAATTAATTGATTAATGCAATTGGAAGATATTTTGAACGTAGGCAAAAGATATTTTGAGAAAAAATTAGATTGTTTTTAAACTTGTAAACCAAATTTAATTATCAAAATTTTTTATTTAAAAGGTTTATATTTAAAATATACTTCTTCTAAAAAAATATTTAATGAAATGCTTTGAAAATAACAAAGGTTTATAAAAAGAAAATATGAAGATAGACAATATATATATATATATATATATATATGCTATTTTTTATTTTTAAAGTATATTAAATTATATATATACAATATTAAATTTTTGAATATATTCTCTAAGAAATATTAAATTATATTTAAAGAAAATAACTTTAAGCATTGATTAAGATAGACAAAAAAGGATAGTAACTTTTAAAGATAGGCCCCCCTTAAATAAAGCAAATGAAATTTTGTGAACTTCACTATGAAATATAAAGTTTTTGACCTTATAATTATTTGAAAGAAAGTAAAATCATAGAAGAAGATTGACAAAAGATAGCACACCCCACCTCTAAAGTGATTGACCAATAGAGTGTAAAAATATGCACTTAGCCCCCCCACCCAAAAAAAAAAAAACTTTTATTATAAAAAGGTTACAATTTTATCTCACGAAAGGCTCGGAGACAAATGATGTCCTTCAAAATTAAGGAAAGCAAAATAACCTTAAAAATAAAATATAGGGAAAATAAATAAATTATACACAAGCCACGAGAGAAGAGAACAAATTTTAAAAAACTACATAGATTTTCCTTTCGAAGGCTTGCAAAAAAAATATAATTTCAAAATGGAAGAAGGGGCAACACCTTTCAATGATCGGAAGGAGAGAATATATCGGATTCAAAATGGATGTTTCGATAACTCAACTGTATGCAACCGAAAGGAGAGAAGCTTTGATGTTCGGATGGAGGTGCGGAGACCCTCTGTGCCGAGAAGAGACCCTTGAGGGCAGATGAAACATAGGCACTGAGCGAAGGTGAGCTTGAGCTTTCATTTCATGATCCTACAAATACATAAAAGGAAGGGATGATTTTGCAAGACCACGTTATTGAAAACAAGTGAACACTCCTACAAGACTACGTTATGAAGAAAAAACCAGTGAATGCTCCTGCAATACCATGTTATGAGAAAAAATAGTGAACGCTCCTACAAGACCACGTTAAATAAATAGAAAACGCTCCTGCAAGACCACGTTAGGAAAAATAACTAGAGATTTGCAAAATTGTATCCTGCAATACCACGTTATGAGAAAAAAATAGTGAACGCCCATGCAAGACCATAGTAAATAACCAGAGAACGCTCTTGTAATACTACGTTATAAAAAATAACCAGAGAACGTTCCTGCAATACCACATTATGAGAAAGGTGATTTTGCAAAAAACTTGTTATATATTTAAAACAAAATCTATAATAGTTCTAGTTGTAAAATAAGCAAACTTGAAAGGTAGATTTTTCTTTGAAAAAAGAAACAAGGAAAGTTGTTTATAAGCACCAAGTTGAAAGAGCACCAGAGAAGAGAAATTAATATTTGGAGATTCTATTAGGATCATCCAAGCGCCAACATGCTAGGTAGAAGAAATTGTCCAAGTTGTCATGGGTGCTAGAAGTGTTGAGCACCAAGGGACAACTGGAGAGAGGATCTCTACAAAATGCAAGTGCTAGGAGAGTTAATGGGAATAAAATGATCCATGAAATTAAGCCACGAGCGCCAAGCAAGGATTACCTAAATATTTGAAGATCAAAATATCCCATGATAATAGAGAAAATACACCACATTTTAAGATGAAACAAGTGTTTCTTATCACGCAACCCAAATATTTTAAAAGGAACTTTTACATAATAAAATAACTATTACTTTTATGATAAGTAAAATGATTTCCAATATTTAAAAAAAAAGGTGTTCAAAGAATAATTCTAAGAGAGGGAGAAAAATAAAATAATAAGAACCCTCCTTTTAAAATGGGCTAAAATAGCCCATAGAATAGGGTAAACCTATTTTGAAGCAAAGGAAGAGATTTTCAATATTTTGAAATCCCTCAAATATGAATTAGAACAAATATATTAAAAGTTTACATAAAATATATTCAACAATAAAGATTATGCTGAAAAACAAAATTATGGATAAAAGAGAAATGACTACTGAAATAATTTCAAGAATATAGCCAAAAAATTATCCAAATTAAATGAACTAGATCCTAGAACCTTCAAGAGATAATGCTAGAAAAATCTATCCTACTCTGGTACCATGTTAGAGTTTCACAATAAATATGCAAAGAATTACAAGAGATGAAGAGAAGAGAAGAACTGATTGATTTATTCCAAGGTACAACTCTATATAAATAACATATTTGATCATTGAGAGTTGTTGGATTACAAAAACTCATCATACCTGATGAAGACACCACTGAGAGTTCTCCTGACACATGGAGGAGTGGAAACTCAAGTGTCTATCCTAGTGGAACTTTTGAGAATATTCTCTTATTCTAACATCATTTTTGCTAGTTTTATCTATTGCACTCAAGGTTGTCCAATATTCAGTTTCTGCATAACCATATTAAACTATATTCCATATTTATTTTCCAATAATTAAGGTCCTCATCTTGATGGACCAATACTCGTAATCTAACCCATTAAATTATGGAATGGGAAGATTGTTATTGGCAACCATTGATGCTAATAAAAAAAAAATTGGAATAATGTAGATAGCTTCTAATAAAATTTTCTTGTAGTAAAGGATAGCAACAAATCTTCTTTTACTCAATTGACTCAATTTTTTAAGTTAATCTCCTAGAATTAACCTCTGATTGTAAAAATATATATATTTTTATTTACCAAAGTCTCAAGCACAAAATTTATCATAAATCGGCCAATATTGATTGAAACAAATTGAAAATTTTCCTGTATACTTCTCATATATGTATTTGAAAATTCACTAAATTTCAGAAGCAAAATCACACAAATGAGAAATACGTGATCAATTTACTTTTTCCCTTTCTAGATCTTAGAGTATTTTTTGAGACAACCTCAATATTTTTCACATAAATAAATCCATATAGCTCCAATTTTTTTGAAAATTAAAATCTGTATTCTTGAGATAATAATATGAAAACCGTCTAAATTTTAGGAGAAAATTCACAAAGGTGAAAAATATGTGATCATTTAGTTTTTCCCTTTCTATCATAATTTCGGATCTAGGATTTTTGAAGAAACAAATCAATATTCACACAAATAGATCAATACAGATCCAAATGACCTGAATTTTTTTTTGAATGATGATTTTATCTAAATAATATTTCTCCCAAAATTTGAGAATAAAATACCCTGTCTTCCACCTTATACAACTATTTTATTGAAAAACTATCAATGCCAATAAAATCAGCAAATGAGCTCCAAATTATCTGAAATTTTGACTGAGTCCTCTTGATACAATTATCTAACAACCATAAAAATTGCATCATAAAATACCTCATGATGTGTGAGATATGAATAATTTACGTGAGCTATTTCTTGCAACTCTGCTAAGTACTGGCCACTTGAGTTTCTCTAACAAAGTGAATGCTTCAGATCTCTTCATGCCACTCTCCACAGGTTTTGATCCATATGAGCAAACCTGCTCTGATACCAAAATGATAAAATAGACTCATTAGATTAATAATCATAATAAATTACAATGCTTTTATAGCACTCCAATCAGTTTGAAATCTCTACTATTATGGATATCTTACTTGCTCCTACTATGTTTAGAAACACTCTAAACAATTCCCTATATGCTCTCACAACAAAACTGATTTCCTCTCAAATATTAAAGTTGGTGCAACTATATTTAAATGAATGCTAAATATTTAGAACCTATATAATTTAGGGAAGATACTCTAAAGTATGCTCTAGAGTCCAAAATAAAAATATTTAAGAATTCAACATCCTTATTGATATTTTTCTATAGCAGCCCTCACAATACCAAAACTTCACCTCTACTATCTATGCCTTGTATATTAGTAGAGTAATATTTCAAAAAACATCACACTATCATAATCTACTTTACCTGGATTGCTAGTTTCCTTATGAAACACAAGTGCAACCACAAATATTATAATAAATAGTCTATATGAAGATACATTATTGTTACAAAATAAAGTAGATATTATAATAAATCTTAATCATTAAATAATTTAGGCAATCAACATTTTTATGTCAGCTTTAACTAAACTTACTATTTCCTCTAACCATGGAAAGGAGAATTTAACTTCATGATCCTTAATCAAAATCCCTCTATTGGTTAGCCTATCTACACATTTGTTTTCTTCCCTTAATGTATGTGTAAAAATAATTTCTTCAAACTATTTAACAAGATCTTTAATCTCCACAATTATCTCTTCTATGTTTCATAGAGCCTTTCCTTTCCTTAAAATTCCATTTATTACTATAACAGAATCACCTTCCATCCATACTCTATTCCATTTCATTTATTTGCATACATTTAACCTTTCTAAAGCTGCCAAAGCTTCAACTTCATTATTTATCTTAAATCCACTATTGAAAGTGTAATGAGACAAAATCTCTCTATTATTTTTAATTATTCCTCCTCCTGGTCTTGGATTTCTTTTAGATGCTCCATAAAAATTCAATTTAAACCACTCCACATCTGGTGGTTTTTACTTTATGTTATTTTCCTTCTTTTTTCTTCTCTTTTATCCAACATCATAATTCCATTTAATGACTTGATGCCATCTATCAAGTCTATCTGCTTCCAAGACTCCTCTATGGCTAAGCATATCTTCCTTTTCATTACCTCTAAATTGCTTTTATTTCATTTATGTATTATTCAATTCCTTTATAACCATACAATCCAAAGTATTATATCCTTTGATATACCCCATATTTTCTGTAAAGACTCAATTTTATAAATGCTCTGCCATTGCTTTAAAATCTTCAATTCTTCTATTCATCACCATGCATGTACCAAATATATTAAGAATCTATTGTCATAGATTCTAGAGTATTGAGCAATGTCCCAAGATATGGCATACACTTTCTTCCTCCTTTTTATAATGAACACATTGAGAAAGGCCATGAAAACCCCTTTTCATAAGGTTATCCCAGGATAAAATTCTTCTATGACCTACTAGCCAATCAAACATTTTGACTTTAGGAATACTTGGGCTATCCCAAATATCTCTCCATATTCTAGTGATATTATTATTTTGTTGGTGTTGTAAATTATATCTACTTCTTATTGTGTAATATCCTCAACTATTCAACTACCAAATCAATTTCTTCTTGGCTCCCATTGGAATAACCACAGTTGTTATATTTCTACTCAATTGCCTCCTAGCATCAACGTCTTGTATACTTGTAAAAATATCTTATTTTCGTTTGTATCTTCCTTCCTAATCCTTGTACAAAATGTTTGAAACTCTATCACCATATTTATATTGAAGCAATCTCATCCAAGGTTTTATAATTGAATCTAAATTGAGTGGTCTTTTATCACACCAAGTATCCATCCAAATAGAATTTTTTTCTCTAGTTTCCACCACCCATATTAAACCTTTAATCATAAGATCAATATATATTTTTAAACCATTCTAAAGAGCATAACCATTTGGTAGAGAGAATACAATAAAAAATAAACTTGTGTCATTAGGATCAACATACTTACTTAAAAGAAATTTGGCCCATTATCTTTGACTCTCTTTGTAAAAACTTCATATTACTTTTTCCCTAAGAGTTAAGTTTGCATCTATTAGAACTCTTAAACCAAGAACTCCCCTAGTTTTATCATCACACACCTTGCTTCATTTGACCAAAGGAAATTTCCTTTTATCATGTAAACCTAACCATAAAAAATATTGCATAATATAGATTAAACTTTTTTCAACTGATTTTGGCATAGAATACAATGAAATATAATATATTGGAATGGCCTATAAGACTAACTTAATAAACTGCACTCTTTCTACTAATGATAACTCTCCACCTTTCCAAGTTGAAATTTTATTCTAAACTTTACTAATAACTGGATTCCATAATTCAAATCTAATTCTCCCATCAAAAAAGGTATCCCTAGTTGTTCGTAAATTTGATCCACAATTCCTTGGGAACACAAACACATTATCCACTTTTATCTCTACAGAGAACAAGTTGTTATTTGTGTCCATGAAGTTGGTATTCAATGTGCCCTGCACAACAAAGACCATTTCAAAGACCTTGGGGTGTGTGAAGTAGTATCATCATCCCTACAATGGGAAAACAAAACATACACCTCTAATAATGAGACACTAGTTGTGATTTTATCTTATTTATGCATATGAGTGTTGGAATAGAATTGGGGTGAGTGCTTCCAATGCAAGCAAATTGTTGTTGTACATTTTATTAAAGCTAATGAATTCCTAATGCAAGGGACTACAAGCTAATTGTTGTAGTACATATTTTTAAATATATTTAATTCTAGATGCAAGGGACTATGAATTTATCGAATCTCAATTTATATTCATCTAGTTTAATAGTTTAATTTGTAGTAATACCCCTTCTTATCGTAACTCTATCATTATAAATACCTTTTATTTGCACATTACCCCTTCCATGGTCCACATCCTTACCTTAGGAAACATTTCCTAAGATTTCATATCATAAAAAGGATTTAATTATACTAAGGTCCATAACCCTTTCTATTCTTTCACTCTCTAATGTCAATAATTAGCCCGCTTTCTATCGTGAATTCTAAATTCAAGATTCTAAAGTTCAAGAAGGATGTTGGTTACATGGCAACACTATATTTGAGCACCAATACTATGATGCCTTATGGTGATTGGATAAATATTATTAGCTCATATTGGCTTAGGAAGAATATGGATAACTCATATTTAAGTGTCTAGACCTTGATGCTCGATGGTGAATGGCCCAAAATGGTTGGTTTGCCATGATATATCTAGATGCTAGTGTGTTAGGATCCTCAATACTAACATTATTAGTTAGTATTAGTTAGTATTATTAATAATTTAATTATTATATTATTAACTTATAAAGTGAACCATCACAACTCTTCATAACGTGAACCATCACGTCTCTTCATACGTGAACCATCATGTCTCTTCACCAACGTAGCTTTAGGGTAGATATATATATTAGGTTTGCCATCCATATCAAATCATCCAATAAGAAGAATATATATTATTTAGACCCATTGGAGGGATTTCCCAAACCAATGCAAAATGTGATTCATATCTAAAAGCGATTCTTTTAATTTAGATGCTATTTTAATTATTTCTTTATTAAAATTGTGCTAGAACCTTTAGGGTTCTACCATTTGGTATCAGAGCCATGTGGGACCCAGTCATGTGGGAATTGCTCAAATATCTTCATCAAATCACTTCTGTGCATGAGTATCAAACTCGGTTTGAGGATATCACCAAACACAACACAAGATTGGATGAATCAATTCTCATCAATGGCTTCATTAGGGGATTAAAAGAGGAAATTAGAATGGAGGTGACAAGGTTCAATCCCTATACCATGATGTAGACCTATGGATTGGCAAAATTAGCTGAAGATAAAATCAATGCACAATGACGATTAGGGAAACCAATTATGGAAAAATTGTCGACCACTTACATCACTCCCAAACCTATGCATAATGGAAGGGCAAAAAGCACTTACACAACCCCCAAATCTAACCGAAATTTACAAATTAAACATCTTATCTTTGAGGAGATGAAGGAACGACAAGAAAAAGGACTCTGTGATAATTGTGATGAACAATTTGGACCCCACCATAAATTTTCTACACTAACATTGTATTTATTGAAGGGAGTTGATCCCTGTCTCTCCATAGAGAAAGAATAATGAGGTACTTGTGTCTAAAGCGAATAGTGCACCTACTCACCACAATGAAGACAATGAGGTCAATGTGCAAGAATTGATTGATGTACCAAGAAAGGATGAGGTAGACATACCCAAAGTGATAAATGCTAGCCAAACATGCACTCTACAAGACCTACACATACCTTCCTCATCAATAGTGAGTTCTTGCCATATGACCAAACCTATTCAGAACCAACGCAGAGTGACCACACACTTCTTCTCTATTGGCTCTACCAAGGAACCAAAAATTGATATGAAATCATTACCATCACTTTTGATGCATCATTCTAAAGTATTTTAGGAACCCCAAGGGTTTCCCTCCCATCGTCATCATGATTTTCCTAAGGAATATTCTACTATTGTTCTTGGCAACCCCTCGCTAATGCTTCATCCTTATCGATATCCCTGCCTACGAAAGGATGCCATTAAAAGAGTCCAAGAACTTACAAAAATCATTCTTGGAAAACAAAGGACAAAGCTTCTCACTTTGATCTTTGAGGACAAAGCTCTTTTTAAGGAGGGTGGCATGTTAGGATCCTCAATCCTAACATTATTAGTTAGTATTAGTTAGTATTATTAATAATTTTTATTATATTATTATCTTATAAAGTGAACCATCACAACTCTTCATAATGTGAACCATCACGTCTCTTCATACGTGAACCATCATGTCTCTTCACCAACGTAGCTTTAGGGTAGATATATAGATTAGGTTTTCCATCCATATCAAATCATCCAATAAGAAGAATATATATTATTTAGACCCATTGGAGGGATTTCCCAAACCAATGCAAAAGGTGATTCATATCTAAAAGTGATTATTTTAATTTAGATGCTATTTTAATTATTTCTTTATTAAAATTATGCTAGAACCTTCAGGGTTCTACCATAGTGGATGTTCCAAATTTTCTTATCGAAGAATGGTGCCAAGAGAGGACTAGCTCATAGAAATTACAAAAGAATTTTACCATGGATGAGTATCCTAAGTTCAAATTGTCTTTTGAATTTATTTTGACTTACAAAAAGTTGGATTTAGCTTGAGAAAAAAATTAACAAGTTACATTATTATATCATAAAGGTATTTAGGGATAATATTCATCAAATTATGAACCTAACAATGATAGCTAGTGAGAGAGTTGAGGGAAGCCTCCAAATCAAGCAAAATTTAAAATATATCATTTTTTTGATACATTCTCAAAATCTAGTAGTTGGGATCCAGATGGAGGTGGTAAATAAGAACCAAAAGCAATTGGGCTAAACACCTCAATGAGCACATGCAAAAAAGAAATAAAATATTTTACAAAGTTCAAAAGTAGTAGGAGAAATTTTTTGAATGACATGGGTGAACCGTGAGATTGATGAAGCAATAAGAAACATTATGAGTTATACAAATTCAGGTCAGCTCATAAGTCAATTACCATGAGAAAAAGACTAAAATCATGTGTGAATGCTTGTTTGAGAAAACCAAATATTATTTAGTCAAAGGGGCATGATTATATAGTTATTAGTATATGCGATGATTCCCCTCATTTTAGTCTTATATAAAGAGAGACATCCATTCAATATGAAGATGAAAGTTTCAATATTTAATATGGATTGGAATGCGCAAGTAGGAAGTTGTAGAAGAGAATATGAGCTACTCAAGAAGTTCTTATTTTCTAGCACTAGGAAATTATAGATATGTAGACCAAATAGATGATGACCTAAGTTGGCAATTCATCCACCTTGGAACTAGCTTTGTACCCTAATGGAACATAGTTATGGGTATATCACCTCGATGGAATATAGTTATGGAGGTATTTTGTTGTTAAAAATTTCCTTGATTTGTATACCTCCAATACTCATTTTTGTTTTTCTTCTTCTGCTTATCCCCAAAACCCTAGTGCTGCTTCTTTTCACCTGCCTATAAATATACCACATATCCTTCCTTTTTGAGTATCCCTCTTTTTTTTTTGTGGATTTTCACATAATGTGTGTCCCCTCACCACTATTTCATGTGCTATATGAGGTTGGTCTTGTTTCATCCCCCTCATTTAATACCCATTAGACCATTTTTGTATGAATATTTACTCCTCCTCTAGTACATTGGATAGGCCTCTATTTCACTTTAGAAAGTGCTTGCATCCAAACAGGACAACTGAGTTTCATATCTTTCCAAGCAAAAGATTGAAAATTTGAGTGAAACTACTAGAAGAAGATAAAAGTAGGCTTCATAGTGGACCCACCATAGAAACGATAAAAATGGCAAGCCAATCACAAGGTAAGGGTAACAATGAACTTATTTTTGAATTAAGGGAGTTAATACCAAGGAGGTTAGAACTACTGTCCAAGAGATGAGTCCATAATAAAGTGTCAAACAATTGTAAGCTATTTTTTTGCAAAAATCTAAACTTAACAAAGAGAGAAAGATAGATTTTGTAGGTAGAAGTATCCTAGCACAAGTTGTTGTGCATTTATTTTATTAGAGGTAGAGGATGATGCCAAGTGGAGGACCTAGATTATGACAATTATAATAGATTTATAGGATTTAGGGCTACATAAGGAGCTACTCAGCCAAAATATAGATCAAGTATTGCATAGAAAAATTCTTCAAGAGGTATACTTGAGTGCCTTGGTCTTTTGGTTAGTTGTATTCCTTTACTGTATCTAATATTTATCCCATTATTATTCTATAAGATTATAAACAAATATTAGAAAATACATTAATAATCAAGATGATTAAATACAAAGCCTTAGGCTAAAGATATCCTAATGAAACGCGTGTATAATATTTCTAGTTCATAGCCAACAAAAATGTAATATGGCACTAACAATTAACAACCTAGTAAATCACACAAATCTACTAACCATAAGATGTTCGTAATAGTGAATATATTTAAGGTGAATAAAATAAGGTAATAACCTAACTTACTAAGGTAAAAATAAATTTACCTTAATAATCTACCTAAGTTAATTTACATATAACCAAATGAGGTAATAAACATAGTTACTATAGCATAGTAACTCTAACATCCCCCTTTATTACATTTTTTGGGTAATGTATATAATTATCCCAATAAAATGAAGAAGAGAAATGAAATATGTTGATCTACTAGCTCTAGGTCTTGTCTACCAAATTATGGAACCCAATCCATGTCTTGTCCACTGAATGGTGGAACCTGCATCGTGGGTCTTATCCACCTATAGTAGAACCTACAGAGATCTACCTCATGGCTCTAAGTGTACTTTTGGATCTATCTCTGGATCTACTTGTGAATCTACCTCTGTGTCATTGTTTCTAGATTTACCTCTAGAACTTTATCTTTGGGTATATGTTTAGGTCTGTCTCTGGGTCATCACCTCTAGGTTTGTCACTTGATATGTCACTATATTTTCCAGAGATTCTACAATAGGTTTTACCTTTCTTGTATAATCCATACAATATTTCTTTTATCTTGGTCCAATGTGTGATATCTATCCATCCATAATCAATATGAACCTTGTTGGTCATTTTCACTTTGTACTAACAATTTGAAAAGGAGTGATTTGTACATCCACATGAGTTACAAGGATGTATTTTCCAAAACCTAGCTACTACATGTCCTATTCTTTCACAAAGACTACAACAATTCTTTGTAGGAGTTGAAGGAGATTTAGATTTTTCAAACATGGTTTTATTGGTACTTGCTTGTCTAGAATAGCTAAGGCCTTCTTTCTTTGGCCTAACATTTAGCATTATAGGATTTTTAATACCTTTTTCATGTTCACCTAATATTCCACCATTGAATCCTATTTTGTTTATGAGTTTAGATCCAATACATTTGGTGTGTTTTTTAAAACACCCAAGTTCTTTATCTTCATCAATTCTTTTAACAATATGGTACTTTTTACTATTGATGAGATTATGGAGCTTTGTTTGAGGATTTTTAGCTTTTAAGTCACTAGTGTCACAAGAAAAATCTACTTTTGTAATAATATTGCCTACGCTATAATTGATATCTACATTTAAAGGTAAGAGGCCACTTGTATCACAACAAGCATTTGCCATAGTGCACTTTAGGTCACTTGTGTCACAATAAGCATCGAACCTTATAATCTTGACCATTGGTTCCTCATAAATATTTCTTTTTATTTTACTTTGAACAATGTCAAGTGCAACCAATGACATTTTACAAAGATATTTTATTGGAATTTTGACTAAGGTGTTGGTCGTTGTCAAGAATTATCTCTTACATATCTTCCCCCCTTTTTGTAAAATATTCTTTTATGGAATTTTGAAAGAAATTTTTACTAAGGTGTCGATCTCTACCGAAAGTGTACCCTTTTTAAGTCTTCCTTCCTTTTTAGAAAAATATTTTGTGAGGTAGGAAAGAAATTTCTATTCCCCCTAAGTGCAAAATATTTGCAACTTATGAAGCCTTTTAAGGCTTTTACAAAAAATTGCCTCCTTGGCAAAATATAAAAAATTTCACCAAAAAAAAGCCCCCCTTTATTATAAGTACTTCAAACATAAAGTTTCTATGAAGC
This sequence comes from Wollemia nobilis, assembly GCA_028583015.1. NCBI lineage: Eukaryota > Viridiplantae > Streptophyta > Pinopsida > Araucariales > Araucariaceae > Wollemia > Wollemia nobilis. The sequence continues at coordinate 24,080 of JAQPPZ010007794.1, read as the reverse complement.
CTAAAAATTGGTAAAATACCCCTTTATTGCAAGTACTTCAAACAAAAAATTGCTATTTACGAAGCCTAAAAAGAGGTCTAAAATTGATGACTTCTGCTTTTCTGATTACCTTTACAAGTTTTATCTCCCTCTTGTCAAAATCTATTTTGAAGGAAGAAAGGAATTATCCCCCTTAGTGCAAACAATTGCTACTTTGAAGGTTCATTATTTCACAAAAAACATGTTCTTTATATCGATATACCCTAAAATAGTACCAAAATATAATTCACTCAAAAAGATATTTAATGGTGCTTGTCTAAAAACCCTTTTGAAAAAGTGTGATTAGTTTGAAGAGTTTAAGACAAAAAATAAGAGTGAATTTTGGGTTTGTATGGAGATAATATCAATATTGAAAATGGATTATACTTGTGCAATGAATAATAAAAATGAGTGTGAAATTTGGGGTTTTGAGTGCTCTTGATTTTGATGACTTATAATTGTAGAAAACAAGAAATTAAATGCAATAATCAATCGAAGAGTGCCCACAATTTTTTACCACTTAAGTGTCAGATATAACTGAAAATGCACCTAATTTATCAAATGCCAATTTGAAATAAATGTATCGAGTAATATCTAAAATGCACCTTATTACTAATTCTTGCAACAAAATTGTTGGCAATTTTGGGTACCTTGGGTACTTTGCATTTGCTCAAGTGGATAAGTTGTCATTGATGTCAAGAAGCTTTCGAAGGGATTTGGTTTGATGGCAAATAATTTGTTTTGATGAAGGTTACGGCATGACAATTTCAAAGATTATTCAGAGCATGGACAGTGAGTTTCCAGGAAGATCATAGTAGCCCATTTGCAAAAGATCAAAGAAAAAGACAAGTAAGAAAAGTGTCGCGATATCGCGACATAAACAGCAGGTTGGAAAAACTGTCACGATTTCGCGACATGTTAGAGGAGAGAGAAAGAGATGGCAAAACTGTCACGATTTCGCGACATGTTGGAAGACAGAGAAGATGCAGGAAAAACTGTCGCGATTTCGCGACATGTTGGCAGAGAAAGAAAGCAAGGTGGAAAGTGTCACGATTTCGCGACATGTCGCATTTTCGCGACTCGAAAAGTGCAGGAAGGCAAAAGAAGGAAAAGTGTCACGATTTCGTGACATAATGCAAGAAAGGTTGTACGGACGAAAAAATGTCACGATTTCACGACATAATGCAGAAGAGAGAGTCCGCAATATGAACTGTTGCGATTTCGTGACAAGTTCGAAGAGAGAGAAAGTAATTCGAAAAGTGTCACGACTTCGTGACATGCTACAGAATTCGAAGTGAGAACTGTCACGATTTCGTGACATGCAACAAAGGGAAGAGTCTGAAATGAGAAGCGTCACGATTTCGTGACAGGCAGAAAAGAAAGCTTATGGATGCAGAAAGTGTCACGATTTCGCGACAGGTTGAAGAGAAAGCTTATGGATGCAGAAAGTGTCACGATTTCACGACAGGTTGAAGAGAAAGCTTATGGATGCAGAAAGTGTCATGATTTCATGACAGATTGAGATAGCGGCATTCAGCTGGAGAAAGTGTCACGATTTCGTGACAGAGACAGTAAGCAAGTCTTCAACAGAAGAAGCGTCACGATTTCACGACGAATTCAAGAAGGAAGAGCTCGAAGGCGAAAGCGTCATGATTTCGTGACATGTTCCAGTTTTGCGGGCGTAAGGCAGACAAAAGCATAAAGCAGCGAAAGTGTCACGATTTTGCGACATGTTCCATTTTCGCTAGTGTAAGCCAAGAAGAGGTTGAGAAAGCGAGAAATGTCACGATTTCACGACAGAAGTGAAGATGACATCAGCAAAAGACAAAAGTGTCACGATATCATGACAAGAGCTTAGATGAAGTTGTTAAAGGCTAAAGTGTCACGTTTTCATGACAAAAGGCAAAAGAAAGTGTACGGTTGCAAAGGTGTCGCGATATCGCGACATGTTGTAGTTTCATGGCAGAAGCTACAGGAAAGTTATAGAGACAGTGAAGCCGACAGAGTTAAATTTGAGCCGATGCAGTTTAGGGTTACAATCGACTAAGATCAAGGTTTTGATCTTGAAAATGTTAGTATAAAAGAAGAGTTGTTTGGAGAGTTGGGCATCGAATTGAGTGTGTGCGTTCGAAGTGCGACGTTCATAGATAGAGTGCGGGGGAGGAGTTTGATCATCGAGAATAGAGTGCATTTTGTCGAATCGTCTAAGTGAGAGAGATCACAAGGAATCAAAGTGCGCGAAGACGGTGCTACTGTGTTTGCACAAAGGAGCAGAAGCGGTCGTTGGATGCGTCGTTGAATGAGCATCGAAGTGTGCGAGATACAGCCGAAAGAGTGTTGTTAGCACAAAAGTGGGGAGTTGATGCTCAGAGTGTGCGAAGACAGTGCACAGTGTGTGCAGAGAGACGCCTGAGAGAAGGCAAAGTGCGGCTATAAAAGCACAGAAGTTGTGTATGTATTGGAGCAGTCTGGGCAGGTTCTAGTGAGAACTTGCAGAGCAGATCTGAGACAAGTCTTGGTGAAGACTTGGGTGAAGATTAAGCAAGCTTTAGTGAAAGCTTGTGAACCACTTTTGTGAACCAGATTTGAGGACCAGTTGAGGACAGAGATTGGTGCAGATAAGAGGACATTTGTGCTAGACCGAAGGACTGTGTTTAGTGCAAATTCGAGGACCAATTTTTGGAGGTGACAGAGTTGAGGACAGAGGTCTCCAGCCAGAGCAGGGAAGACAGGTGTCTTCTATGGATAGAGTTCCATTTGCTAAGGGCAACGGAGGTAGAGGTTTTCTAGAGGATCACCAGCCAGAATAGAGCTAGGGGATTGGTGTCTCCTTTGGGTTGGTGCCCATAAACATTGTAATCGGGAAAGGTATTCCCAGAATTTGATTTGATAAAATTTAGTGAAATATTTTATCCGTGGAGTAGCCCACTTTGGGTGATCTACGTAAATTGTTGTGTCTCTATTGTGGATGGTGTTTTGTGCATTGTTTTGATTACGGCTATTGATACTGCTATCTCTACACTGCATAATATTAAATTGAAAGTTGAATTGAAGGAAAAAGTAAAAAATAGTCTTATACTGTTCACCCCCCCTCTCAATATAAGCTTGTGTTCTTCAATTGGTATCAAAGCGGGTGCCTTCAAAAAGTTTAACAGCTTGAAGGAAAAGCTAGCAAAGAACACAATGGATTATTCAAGTGGCAATGCAACACCTATTCTCGATGGATCAGATTTTGGTCTTTGGAGTGCAAGGATGAAGGTTCATCTAATGGCACTTGGGAATGAGGTTTGGGAAGTGATTGAAGACGGGTACACTATTCCTGAACATGGTCCTTATACTAAAGAAGACAGGCTCCTACATCACAGCAATTCAAAAGCAATGAATGCAATCCTGAAAGGTTTGCAGAAGGCAGATCTTACCAAGGTGATTCACTGCAAGACAACTAGTGAAATGTGGAAACAGTTGCAGGTAGTTCACACAGGTGATGTAAATGTCCGAAAGGCTAAGTTGAGACACTTCAAAGGTATGTTTGAACAACTCAAGATGAATGATGATGAAAATATTAGTAACTACATGCTTCGTATGGATGAGGTTGTTAACTCCATGAAAGACTTAGGTCTTGAGCTTGCTAAAAATGATGTTTGTGATAAGATTTTAAGATCTCTTCCTAATAGATTTAGTGAAAATATTTCTGCTATTGAGGAAGCTAAAGATTTGGATAAGTTGAAAAAGGATGAGCTCCATAGTATACTTACAGCATTTGAGTTGAGAACTCAAGTGAAGGTTGATGTCAAGAAAGAGGCAGCTTTCAAGGCTACCAAGAAATCCAAGGGTAAACAGCTTCAAGAGAGTGATGAGTCTTCCAGTGATGAAGAGGCATATTACAGCAAGAAAGGCAAGTTCTCTAGAAAGCACAAAAGCGTGAAAAATATAAGATGTTTCAATTGTGGAAAGTTTGGTCATTATGCTACTGATTGTACTGTTCCCAAGAACGAAAGTGATGAAGATATACAGGATTCTAAGAGCAAGGATTCTGAAAAGCACAAGCATCACAGGAAAAACAAAGATGAGCACAACAATCAAGGAAAGAGGTATTCTCACAAGCACAAGAAGAGTTTATACCTAGACAAAGCAAGTAAGTGTTCTAGTAGTGACAGTGAAAGTTCTTCAAGTGATACTAAAAATGAGATGTTGTTCATATCAGAAAAGAGGAAGAACCGAAACATAGATTCATTATCATGAAATGTCTTAGATGTGGAAATTTTGGTCACCTTGAGGATGATTGCACAAATAATGATTTGGTTTCTAGTATGTATGAGGATGCTTCAGAAAACTATAAGGAAGATGCATGTATGGTTTTTGAAAAAGGTAGCACCTCTAGTGATAGGAAATCTGAAAAAGGGTTTGATGATTCAGAATGCAAACAAATAAAGGATCTAGAAAGTGAACTTACTAACGCTCTTAGTGTTTTGAAAAAGGAAAGAAAGAAGAATGCTAGACTCAAGGATAAGTTAGATGAATGTTGTATGGAGAGAGATGATCTCATAGAAAGTCTCGACGTCTCTATGGCTAAGACACAAGAACTCAAGGATGAGTTAGAGTCTAAGGTTCTTGAGTATAGTGAGTTAGAACAGAAAATGGCTTCTTTGAAAGAGGAAACTAAAGAGTACAAGGATAAGCTTTACAGGTTTCAAGATAGCTCCAAAAAGGTTAAGTCACTCATCAAAGGTCAAAGAAAGACAACGGATAAAACAGGCCTTGGTTTTGTCAAGGAACAAGCTGGAGAGTCTAGTAAGAGACTCCAAAAGGAAGAGAGTTCTGATGAGGAAAGTATTCCAGATTATGAGTCCTTGGATGATAGATGCGCAGAAATAGAAAACGAAATTCAGAATGAGAAGAAGAAGTTTTCAGGACCCAAGAGGTCGAATAAAGGAAAATTTCACGGCAGATGTTTTGCGTGTTACAGGTTTGGTCACATGGCTGCACATTGCATGGCTCAAGTGAAGAAGGTGAATGGTAATTTTAGAAGCGCTAGTTTCTTTCGAGGGTATTGCTACTCTTGTCAATAGTTCGGGCACAAGGCAGTCTATTGCGAGGTAAATAACAAGAACAGGTTTAGGCAGAACTGGCGGATTCAAAGAACAGGTATGCCTAAAAGAAATAACATTGTTACTTGTTATAAGTGCAACAATGAAGGTCACACAGCTAGACAGTGTAGAGCTGATCTTCCAAGGTACAAGAACAGGAACAGTGGTATGAACAGGTCCAAGGATCAAGGCATGGACAAGAACAGGGATGAGAACAAGAACAAGAACAGTGACAAGAACAGGAAGATGGACAAAGAGGTTAAGAGAAGACCCGACAAGGAAGTTATAGACACTGATGATGATCAGTGCCTAATGGGAGTTTTACTCCCACCCCAGAATTAATCACCTCATCAGGAGGTGGGGGAGGGACTAAGCTAAGAGGCTCATTCTTAGTCCCGAGCCCCAAAGGTGACCCTTTGCCATTGATGACAAAGGGGGAGAGATATGAGTAAGGGGGAGAGCTTCAAGTAAAGAGGAAAGCTTCAAGTCAGGGGGAGCAAAACTTCAAAGGAAGATTCTCAGTTGATAGCACAGTTGGTTTCAGTTTTGACTCTTGAGAAGTGTTTTCAGTAAAGGTTTGCCATCAATGACAAAGGGGGAGATTGTTGGCAATTTTGGGTACCTTGGGTACTTTGCATTTGCTCAAGTGGATAAGTTGTCATTGATGTCAAGAAGCTTTCGAAGGGATTTGGTTTGATGGCAAATAATTTGTTTTGATGAAGGTTACGGCATGACAATTTCAAAGATTATTCAGAGCATGGACAGTGAGTTTCCAGGAAGATCATAGTAGCCCATTTGCAAAAGATCAAAGAAAAAGACAAGTAAGAAAAGTGTCACGATATCGCGACATAAACAGCAGGTTGGAAAAACTGTCACGATTTTGCGACATGTTAGAGGAGAGAGAAAGAGATGGCAAAACTGTCATGATTTCGTGACATGTTGGAAGACAGAGAAGATGCAGGAAAAACTATCATGATTTCGCGACATGTTGGCAGAGAAAGAAAGCAAGGTGGAAAGTGTCGCGATTTCGCGACATGTCGCATTTTCGCGACTCGAAAAGTGCAGGAAGGCAAAAGAAGGAAAAGTGTCACGATTTCGTGACATAATGCAAGAAAGGTTGTACGGACGAAAAAATGTCACGATTTCGTGACATAATGCAGAAGAGAGAGTCCGCAATATGAACTATTGCGATTTCGTGACAAGTTCGAAGAGAGAGAAAGTAATTCGAAAAGTGTCACGACTTCGTGACATGCTGCAGAATTCAAAGTGAGAACTGTCATGATTTCGCGACATGCAGCAAAGGGAAGAGTCTGAAATGAGAAGCATCACGATTTTGTGACAGGCAGAAAAGAAAGCTTATGGATGCAGAAAGTGTCACGATTTCGCGACAGGTTGAAGAGAAAGCTTATGGATGCAGAAAGTGTCACGATTTCGTGATAGGTTGAAGAGAAAGCTTATGGATGTAGAAAGTGTCATGATTTCATGACAGATTGAGATAGCGACATTCAGCTGGAGAAAGTGTCACGATTTCGTGACAGAGACAGTAAGCAAGTCTTCAACAGAAGAAGCGTCATGATTTCACGACGAATTCAAGAAGGAAGAGCTCGAAGGCGAAAGCGTCACGATTTCGTGACATGTTCCAGTTTTGCGAGCGTAAGGCAGACAAAAGCATAAAGCAACGAAAGTGTCACGATTTCGTGACATGTTTCGTTTTCGCTAGTGTAAGCCAAGAAGAGGTTGAGAAAGTGAGAAATGTCACGATTTCATGACAGAAGTGAAGATGACATCAGCAAAAGACAAAAGTGTCACGATATCATGACAAGAGCTTAGATGAAGTTGTTAAAGGCTAAAGTGTCACGTTTTCATGACAAAAGGCAAAAGAAAGTGTACGGTTGCAAAGGTGTCACGATATCACGACATGTTGTAGTTTCATGGCAGAAGCTACAGGAAAGTTACAGAGACAGTGAAGCCGACAGAGTTAAATTTGAGCTGACGTAGTTTAGGGTTACAGCCGACTAAGATCAAGGTTTTGATCTTGAAAATGTTAGTATAAAAGAAGAGTTGTTTGGAGAGTTGGGCATCGAATTGAGTGTGTGCGTTCGAAGTGCGACGTTCATAGATAGAGTGCGGGGGAGGAGTTCGATCATCGAGAATAGAGTGCATTTTGTTGAATCGTCTAAGTGAGAGAGATCACAAGGAATCAGAGTGCGCGAAGATGGTGCTACTATGTTTGCACAAAGGAGCAGAAGCGGTCGTTGGATGCATCGTTGAATGAGCATCAGAGTGTGCGAGATACAACCGAAAGAGTGCTGTTAGCACAAAAGTGGGGAGTTGATGCTCAGAGTGTGTGAAGATAGTGCATAGTGTGTGCAGAGAGACGCCTGAGAGAAGGCAAAGTGTGGCTGTAAAAGCATAGAAGTTGTGTATGTATTGGAGCAGTCTGGGCAGGTTCTAGTGAGAACTTGCAGAGCAGATCTGAGACAAGTCTTGGTGAAGACTTGGGTGAAGATCAAGCAAGCTTTAGTGAAAGCTTGTGAACCACTTTTGTGAACCAGATTTGAGGACCAATTGAGGACAGAGATTGGTGCAGATAAGAGGACATTTGTGCTAGACCGAAGGACTGTGTTTAGTGCAAATTCGAGGACCAATTTTTGGAGGTGACAGAGTTGAGGACAGAGGTCTCCAGCCAGAGCAGGGAAGACAGGTGTCTTCTATGGATAGAGTTCCATTTGCTAAGGGCAGCGGAGGCAGAGGTTTTCTAGAGGATCACCAGCCAGAACAGAGCTAGGGGATTGGTGTCTCCTTTGGGTTGGTGCCCATAAACATTGTAATCGGGAAAGGTATTCCCAAAATTTGATTTGATAAAATTTAGTGAAATATTTTATCCGTGGAGTAGCCCACTTTGGGTGATCTACGTAAATTGTTGTGTCTCTATTGTGGATGGTGTTTTGTGCATTGTTTTGATTACGGCTATTGATACTGCTATCTCTACACTGCATAATATTAAATTGAAAGTTGAATTGAAGGAAAAAGTAAAAAATAGTCTTATACTGTTCACCCCCCTCTCAGTATAAGCTTGTGTTCTTCAAAAATGTGATTTATGTTGTACAAAAATTTGATATTCAATTTCTCCTCTTGTTTTACAATTTTGCAAAGAATTGGACAAAAGTAATTGCCCTTCTTTTTGAGTTGCAAAATAATCAAGTTATTTTATTCAACTGACCCCTCCCTTTTGTTTTAAAATTTTATAAAGAAATAAATTTTCTTGTCCCCCATTTTCTTTGTAAAATTAACAAGGTAGCACACCTTTCAAGCCATGCCGACACACGATAAGCTTTTGAAAGGCAATCCATAAGCAATCGACACATGAATTAGTTTTAATGGATCTAAGGTCTTCAATATCTTCTCCTTGTGTTATATCCCACCTTGGATAAAACAAATGCACAAATTTTAACTTTGAATTTCGCATATTTGGCATCTCCTTGTGTTACAATTTTACAAGAAATAATCAATTTTCTTGATTTTGTCCCCATTTGATTTTGTAAAATTAACAAGATTTTAGGTCTCCCTAGTTTTGAGAAGATTTTAGGTCTCCCTAGTTTTGTAAAATAAATGGTGCTCTTCTTTTTCGTCCATTCCCTTTTTGGAGAAAACAAAAGCAGTCTGAAGTGTTTGAATTTTGCAAAAAAATAGGGCCTTTAATTTTAAATTTTATTGCAAAAATCTAATTAATTTGAGAATTATTTAATCAATTATAAAACAATTTTTGTAAAAATCATTTTAATGCTTCAAAAAAATATATTTTAAACAAAAATATTAAATTATTAAAAAAATGCTAAAAAAAATTAAAAAATACAAAATAAATAAAAAATACTAAATATTGTTTGGATTGCGCAATCGAAGATCGAACCGATTACCTCCCACTATACATCTTATCCTGGCTCAGGATACCATGCAGGATAGGCACACCTTTGAGATCCAAAGCATATCATGTGTTTTTTCTTCCTTTGTCCACCGTGAATGTGGAAAAAAAATTCAAGATTTTTATACCACATCGATGGCACAAGGAGGTTTTTTCTAGCTTTAAGAAACACAATGCCCATATTTTACTCTGATTGCTTTAGGGAAATTGATGATCTGAAGATAACCTTTTTTCAGCTCAAAATGACAAATCACAGACTACCACACATCCATGGAAGGATGAATTGCAGCTCACCATGTGGACCAATGATAGCTTACCACCTGGACCGATCATATATCTATGGATCACCATCTCAAATTACCTCAAATTTTATACCAGTCATAGATCAGGTCACCACGTATCTCAAGAGCATGCAAAGGTGGTCATTAGATAGTGTGTCAAGTGGAGGTCTTCCCACATGATAGATGGAGGTTAGCTCATGATTCGAGGACATGCTAGGTGGAGGTTGGTTGAGATTTCCTACCTCACATAAATCAAACCCCTTTCTTAAGGGTTTGCCTTGGATCTGGTGTGCCCTAATTTTAGCATCTTGCTAGACAGTTAGTACCCTACCAAGTGGTCAACGTCTGTAAGGCTGTAAAATGCCTATCGAGCTGGATATGAGTTTTCATGTAGCCCATAGGTGTATGCAGTCTATTCAAAATATGAAAAACAAAATATCATTTTAAAAACTAACCTAACATACCTCGAATTGTATGCCATGCCATCAATAGTTCTGTGATAACAAGAGCATCAAATTATGGATTATTGCGAGTTGTATTGGATAGAAAATTTTGTGTAACTTCTAGCAGAGTCCGAGGATAATGCTTGCACCTTGGGATGTGATAAAGGTAGTTGCATCAAGAGGGGGTATAATATAAGGTATTTTACCCCATTAGGCCTACCAATAATGCTACCTTGAAATGCGTATCCTCACAGGTTCAAGTAAGATGGTATGATACCATATAAAATTATAAATTAACATTAGAAAATATATTAATAATCAAGATGCTTAAATAAAAAGCCTTAGACTAAATATATCCTAATAAAACGGGTGAATAATATCGCCAGTTCATAGACAAAAAACTAATAACATAGTAAATCATGCTAACCTACTAACCATAAGATATTTGTAACAACAAATATCTTCAAGGATAATAAAATAAGGTAATAAGCTAACTTACTAAGGTAAAAATGAATTTACCCTAATAATCTACCTAGGTTAATATACATATAACCAAAATAGGTAATAATAATAGTTACTATAGAATAGTAACTCTAACATATTCTTCCCCTCCATTTGTGTAGGAATTACAAAGGGTGCATTTAGTCAACTGATATCATTTTCAACAATTGATTCAAATTTTGGACGCTCTTTATCACTACATTAGGATGAAGAGTTAGAATTCCTCTGTTACATCATTTGAATAGAGTGAATTATTGTATTGAATTTTATAGAGATCTTGGCATGCTCCCAAGTTCAATATTATAATATTCATACAAAATTTAATATAAAATATCCAATTTCTTCCTTATTGAAATTTTTTGTGTCTTATGTGTGTATGTTACCTGTTTATATATTAAATAATTTGAATGTATGAACTGCATATTTTTTCATTGGTATAATCACTTGTGTTTATTGTGTAATTTGAATGAACATAAATAAATTAATTTTGTATTTCTTTTTCACTCTATCTCATAAATAATTTTAATTCTTACTATAATTACCCAATATATAAGGCATCGGTCCACTTTCTTAAAGTTTAGGCTAGGAGTTGTTTAACGCTTGGTCATAATAATAAAAATTTTACTTTATTTTATAAATTTGGTAGAGCATGAACTTATATCATTAAATCTTTAATTTTACCTCATGGGTATCATTACTGTACCTGGTCTGTCTAGAGTTGCATAATACTCTATTCTAGGTTAAAGAGGTAGGTCTATCAGAGACTATATTTTTACTTATAAATCAGTGATTTTCTATGGTGTGACAACCCCTATATCAAAAGATGCAAAAAATAAACACAACACTACCTTTAACATGATTTATTGAATTAAGCTAATATTTTTTTTAAATAAAGGGGTAAAAATTTATTGATAAAAAATCTGGATTATAGAGTACAACTGAGCTTCCAACCAAGACTCAAATAAATAGCCAAATAGGATAAAACCACTAGACTAGAGTGACACCCAAAAAAAACAACAAGAATAAACCAAATTAAGTTTTTACATCCTTATGGATCAACTCCCACAGGTGTTGAGAGTCCCCAGATGGGAGACTCTTCCAATTATCAATACTCCAAGGATCCAGCAGCTCAGAAGCCCTTTTGGCCAGGTAATCAGCAACCATATTCCATTCTCTTGGAATGTGCACAAAGGATATAAATTTGAACTATTCATTCATTATGAGAATCTGAATGGCTATAGAGGTCAACTGCCAATTAACTTCCTCCACCCTTTTACTATTTAAAATATTAACCACAATTTGAGAGTCAGACTCACAAATAATCCTATGCCAGCCAAGAGAAAACTCCATCTGCAAGGCCTCAATAATTGCAAGAGCTTCCATAAAATTTTTGGAGTGAACACCTTTATAAATGGAAAAGAAAAAAATGACACCACCAATAGAATCTCTCCCAACAGTGCCAATGCCAACATGTCCAGGATTACCCCTGGATGATCCATCGGTATTAATTTTTAAAACTCCTCTAGGGGGTGGCCTCCACCTACCATCTCTCTTAACCTTCTTACTGAGTTGAGGAACCCTACTAGGGCTAGAAGAGTTCACACCATCCCCAAAGATACCAAGGGCTTGTTGTACCTTCTCCTCCCTATAATCCAAAAGAGGGTCCACATCACATTTGCTATGGATGGTTTCCTGAACCATATACAAGATCCTTTACCAGATCCATTGAACAACCAAATAACTACCTTGAAATATGCGTCGATTCCGTTCGAGCCAAATTTTCTAGATGATGCAAGAAGGGCCCAAATTCCAAGCCACCCGAAGGAAGGGGATCTTGGTCGGAGGTCTGTCCATACTACTCCAAAACTCCACCAAGGACAACACATGAAAACATGGATGGTTCCAAGCACTCCACCAACGGTGTTGAATGTCTCTAGCAAAGGAGCATTGGAAAAATAAATGAGAAGAGTCATCCTCATTCTTACTACAAAGGACACAAAAAAAGGGACCCTGAAATCCCTTCTTCCTTACATTATCCCAAGTGAGGCATTTATTACGAGCTACAAACCAAAGAAAGAAGTTACATTTTGGCCAGAAAAATTTGTTCCACACCTTTTTACACCAAGTGACAAGAAGACTCCCATACTTTTGCTTATCAAGAACCTGATAACCATAGGCTACCAAGTAGGTTCCCTTAGGATCAGGGTTCCAAGCCAGAATATCTTTACCCCTCAATTAATAACAAGGCCTCCCCATAAGAATAAGAGCAAGCACCTCTCTGTCCTTGGCCAGTACCCCCTGGGGCCATTCTTACGGATCTTTCAACTAGTACATCTCCATATTTTCAAAAACTAAATTTTTTAAATTCCTCCACACGAGATGAACCTACTTCCAAGAAAAAAATTCTTAGGGAACGTAACCTAGGATATTGATTCAAGATAGGAGAGTGGTCATCCCAAGAATCCTCCCAAAAAAGAGCATTTGATCCCTGATTGCAAATCTAGAACAAACCCTGCTTGATTAAATTAGCTCCTCTTTTTAGAGCATCCCAGATAACTGAACCTTTCCCAACCAATCTGACTCTAGGGATTTCAGCCTCAGAAATACCTCTCAAGTATTTACAAGATAATATTTTAGCCCAAATCTGATCTTGAGAGGGACACTATCTCCAATAAAGTTTTGCAGCCAAAGCCTACCCAAAAAGAGTTGTTTGTCGCAACACAAGGCCTCCCTCTTGCAACGGCCTAAATATAGAATCCCACCTATTCAAACTCCATTTAGATTGATCAAGTTTTCCAGACCATAAAAACTATCTTGAAAAAGCATCCATGTCCTTGATGAAGTGAGAGGGAGCTATTTGTACAAAACATCTATAAATGGGTAAATCTTGAAAAACAAATTTAAAAGCAACACTCTACCTACAGTGGATATCCATCTAAAAGTCCAATGAGTCACCTTCCTTCTAAAACTATCAAGCATATTGATATAGAGCTCAAACAACACACAACAAAAATCAACGCAGATTCGACAACAGAGGTCTTTCATTCAAAATGGCCAAGCCCCGAATACAATGCATGCGCGGTCTTTTTATATCATCGGCCCCAACTTCCTTCCACATCATTACACTAAGTGCGGGCTTCCCTCTAACCACCCGCATGAATGTTCTGTTGCCACCTGCAAGATGCTGCCAGGTGCCCCGTATTATCATGGTCTGGGGTGGCGGAGTGCGCTGCGGCCGCCTGTCAATCCTTTCGCCAAAACATCATTCAAAGGAGTGCGCCAAGTCGCTTGTAATTTGTTGCCACGTGTCCCCTTGTCAGAGTCCCAGTAACCGCTCCATACCCTCGGGCCACCTGTAACTTGATGCCACGTGTCCTTGCAATGGTCTCTGCAATCGTCGGCTGGTCAAACGTCGTGAGCGCTCTGTCGCGATATCACGGCGTGTTTGCCTCTTTGCGCTCTTTCTCCCTTTCGGTCGTGATATCGTGACCATTCTACCTCTCGGTGCCTTTGTCCCAAAAGCGTCATGATTTCGTGACCATTTGGCACCCTGTTCACCTTTCCTCCGAAGGTGTCACGATTTCGCGACCACCTTGCGCCTTTAAGCCCTTACTCCGAAAGTGTCGCGATTTCGTGACCATTTGACGCCCTTGAGTCTTCGGCCCGAAAGTGTCGCGATTTCGTGACCACTTTGCGTTGTTGAGCCTTCGCATCGAAAGCGTCACGATTTCGTGACCACTTTGCGTTTTAGAACCTTGCCTCCGAAAGCGTCACGATTTCGTGACCATTTTGCATTTTAGAACCTTGCCTCCGAAAGTGTCGCGATTTCGCGACGTCTTTGAGCCTCAGAGCTTTGCCTCCGAAGGTGTCGCGATTTCGCGACCATTTTTGTTCCTTAGAACTTTTCCTCCGAAGATGTCTCTATGCTTTCAAGTCTTGTCCCCCAAAAGTGTCGTGATTTCGTGACGTCTTTTAAGCTCTACCTTGGAAGGTGTCGCGATTTCGCGACGTCTTTTAAGCTTTGCCTTGGAAGGTGTCATGATTTCGCGACGTCCTTTAAGCTTCGCCTTCGAAGGTGTCACGATTTCGTGACCATTCTTGTGCCTTAGAACTTTTTCGTCGAGATGTCTCAGTGCTTTCAAGTCTTGCCCCCGAAAGTGTCACGATTTCGTGACCAATTGGCACTCAAGTGACTTTGCCTCGGAGCTGTCGCGATTTCGCGACCAATTGGCGCCCAAGCTGCTTTTCCCCGAAACTGTCGTGATTTCGTGACCATTTGGCGCCTTGACCTCTCTGCCCCGAAAATGTCATGATTTCGCGACCATTTTGCGTCCAGACCGCGTTGCTTCAAAAATGTCACGATTTCGTGACCCTTTGGCGTCCAGACTGTGTTGCCTCAAAAATGTCGCGATTTCGTGACCATTTCGCGCCAAGGCTGCTTTGCTTCGAAAACGTCGCGATTTCGCGACCATTTGGCGCCTTGGCCCCTTTCATCAAAAAGCGTCGCGATATCGTGACAGTTTTGGCACTTAGAGAAAAAAACATTTTTGGGTGATGCAAGATTGCTTCTTCGCCTCCGGATGCTCCTGCATCAGACACCCGGGGTGAGTTTGAGAAGTGACCTTCACTTCTGATCTTTTCGAGGTAGACCCAGGCGATCAACCTCAGCCTTTGATAACCAAGTCGCATCTTCTATGGGTCTGCCTTTCCATTTGACTAAATACTCAGAGTAACTCCTGTTCCTAGTACTTCGGCCCTCACGCGTATCCAGAACTTCTTCTATCTCGTCCGCAACTGGGATGACTGTTGGAATGCTCCACAAATCTGGATTGGGTATCTCACTGCTTTCTCCTTCATGATACTCGACCAAATCTGAGATGTTAAACACGGGGGAGATGTTGAGTTCGCTTGGTAACTCCACCTCGTATGCATTGCCCGAATCCCGTTTGCCAATGATCTTACATGGCCCAAATTTCTTCATTTTTAGTTTGTTATAGGTCTTGGCAGGAAACCGTTCCTTCCTCAGATGGACCATGACAGAATCTCCTACTTGGAACTCTTTAGCTCTGCGTTTTTGATCCGCCCTTGTCTTGTACTGAGCATTCATCTTGGCAATGTGTTTTGTCACTTCCTCATGCACTCCCTTCAGGTGTTCGGCAAAGTCTTCTGCCTCAGCACTGCATTTCTCCCTCGTATCTATCCTTCTCAACTCTGAAGCATTTCTTGGGCTGCTCCCATAGATGATCTGGAATGGTGATTTATTTGTACTCCGATTGACCGAGCTGTTATACGTGAACTCAGCTTGCGGCAGAACTAGATCCCATCCCTTGGGCTTGTCCCCTACCAAGCATCGTAGTAGGTTGCCCAAACTCCTATTAACCACCTCTGTTTGGCCATCTGTTTGGGGGTGGTATGCAGAACTGAACTTTAACTCCGTCTTCAGTTTCTTCCACAGGGTCTTCCAGAAATAACCTACAAACTTGGTATCCCTGTCCGACACAATGCTTCTTGGCAGCCCATGAAGGCGTACCACTTCCTTAAAGAACAAACCAGCTACATGGACCGCATCGCTAGTCTTCTGGCATGGGATAAAGTGAGCCATTTTCAAAAATCGGTCCACTACCACAAATATGGAATCGTGTCCCCTCTGCGTCCTGGGCAAACCAAGCACAAAATCCATACTAATATCTTCCCACGGTCTTTCGGGTATAGGTAGCGGTTGATATAAACCAGTAGGCTGCCTCACACCTTTTGCCATCTGGCATATCCTACAACTCTGCACAAACTTTGCCACATCCTGTTGCAATTGCGGCCAGTAATAGTTTTCACTAACAAGTGAGATGGTTTTGTCACGACCAAAATGTCCAGCTAGACCCCCACTGTGCTTTTCTTTGATGAGATTCTCTCTCATTGAGCTCCTCGGGATGCATAACTGGTTCCCCCTGAATAGCATTCCCTCTTGAACCAGGTAATTCAACCACTTAGTCCTGTCCAACGTAACAGGCGCAGTGCAGGCTTTCCAAGCTTCTACAAAATCGGGGTCTGCAGGGTATAAGTTCTTGAGCTCAGCAAACCCTACAACCTCCACTTTCATTTCTATCATCAGACATTGCCTCCTACTCAATGCATCTGCCACCCTATTGGATCTTCCACTTCGATGCTTCAGCACAAAGGTATAGCTCTGCAGGAACTCTACCCATTTCAGGTGCCTCTGATTCAATTTTCCTTGACTGTTAATATACTGCAGCGCTTGATGGTCGGTATAAAGAACAAACTCCTTCGGCAACAAATAATGCCTCCATTTCTTGAGTGCTTGAACTATGGCATAGAACTCCTGATCATACACCGAATACTTCCTCCTGGCATCATTGAGCTTTTCGCTAAAATACGCAACAGGCCTACCCTCTTGGCTCAATACGGCTCCTATGGCATTGCCACTTGCATCGCGATCCACCGAAACACCTTATTGAAATCTGGAAGTGCTAAGATGGGTTGCTCAGTGACCTTCTTCTTCAGCATAGCAAAGCTTTTGTCTGCTCCAACTGTCCATTGGAATTCCTTCTTGTTCCCCTTCATTGTCTCCGTAAGAGATGCGCAAATACTGCTGAAGTTTCTAATGAATTTTTTGTAGAAACTGGCCAGACCATGAAATGATCTAACCTCGGTCACACTTCTTGGGACAGGCCATTCTAGGATAGCCCTCACCTTTTCGGGGTCCATTTTGAGACCATTTGTTGAGATAACAAATCCCAGGTATACCAGCTCCTTCTTCACGAAGTTGCACTTCTTTAGATTGATCAGTAACTGCTCCTCCCGTAGTTTCTCAAAAACCTTCCTGATGTGCATCAGGTGCTCCTCTAAGGTTCTGCTAAAAATCAGTATATCATCCAAGTAAACAATAACAAATTTGCCCAGAAATTCCTTCAGGACTTCATTCATTAACCTCATGAAGGTACTCGGTGCATTGGTTAGCCCAAATGGCATAACCAACCACTCATACAGCCCCTCTCTGGTTTTAAAAGTTGTCTTCCACTCATCCCCTTCTCTAATGCGGATCTGATGGTAACCACTTTTCAAGTCAATCTTTGTGAAGTATTCAGCTCCACTTAAGCAGTCCATGATATCATCCATCCTTGGCAGTGGGAATCTGTATTTGATGGTGATCTTGTTGATTGCCCGAGAGTCTATGCACATTCTCCATTCTCCATCCTTCTTGGGTGCTAGTACTGCTGGTACTGCACATGGACTAAGACTCTCCCTAATCAGCCCTTTCTTCAACAGATCTTGAACTTGTCGATTCAACTCTTCAGTTTCCACAGGTGTCATTCGATGTGCAGCCTTGTTTGGCAAGCTCGATCCAGGCACCAAATCTATGTGGTGACTGATCTTCCTAACAGGTGGTAAACCTTCAGGAACATTATCAGAAATGATATCTGGGAATTCCTCTAACAGTCCCATGACTTCCACTGGAATTTCCTTGCATCCTTCTTCCCTAACCCTAGGGATTATGGCATAGCACATATGATCCGGCTTCAGGCCTTCCAAGAATCTTCTGCCATCAACTAGACAGACTCGTGCACTGCTGCATACTTTCTCATCCGCCTCCTTCAGGGGTTTTAACTTATGGCGAACTCCATTCTTTGACAAAGAATATGTGTTGGCTCGACCATCATGGACAACACTTCGGTCAAACTGCCATGGTCTCCCAAGCAGCAGGTGACATGCATCCATAGGCAAGATGTCACATAAGACCTCATCTCGGTAAGTTCCAATATTGAACTTCACCAGGCATTGCTCACTTACTAGTGCCCGATGGTCCTTTTGCAACCATGCAATTCGATAAGGGTGCGGGTGTTTTCTCCTTTCCAACCGCAGCTTGGCAACCATTTCCTCAGAAACCAAATTGTCAGTGCTTCCATTATCTATGATGATGTTACAGACCTTGCCTGCGCACTTGCATCTTGTTCGAAATAGGTTGTTCCTCTGGTCTGTCTTTTCCTCTTCATTTAACAAGACTCTTCTGATGATCATTGCTTCCCCTCTTTCTGCCTCCTCTGAGTGCTCAGACTCTACACCTTCGTCTGCTACAGTAGCTCGGGCCTGACCCTCAGGTCTTCGATTTGGCCTCTCTTGATGTTACGGGCAGTTGTATGCCCTGTGTCCTTCTTCTCCGTAGTTGAAGCAGGTTCCTCGAAAGACACCTCTTCCAAACCCTCGCCCAGACCTACCTCTTCCTCTTGGGTAGTTGTTGTTCTGATTGCGTGGGCGTTGGTCATCCTCCTCCTTCACTTCTTTCTATTTCTGGCTACTGCTAGCTTCACCAGTTTTCCCCACATCTCTGTACCTTCCACCACTGCCTCTTCCACCAGCTCTTCCACCCCTGTCCTTCCCTCTCTGCTTACCATCAAACCTCCTATTCAGTTTCTCCTCCACTTTTAATGCAAACTGATATGCATCCTCCATCGTGCTCATTCTAACCAGCCCCAGCTCTTCTTGAATGCTGGTTCGCAATCCATTGATGTAACGTGCGACCTTCTCCTTATTCGCCTCCGAATGGCCGGTTCTGATTGAGATTTGATAGAACTCTTCAGTATATTCCTTGACAGTCTTACTAGCCTGTCGAAGACTCTGCATTTTTTTTAACAAATCCAACTCATAATCTGCAGGGATGAACTGCCTCTTTAGTTTCTCTACCATCCTATCCCACCTGGTGATCCTTTCCTTTCCCCTCCTATTCCTTTCCAGCTGCACTCCTTTCCACCAGATGCTGGCATGTCCCTTCAGCTTGGTTTTCGTGAACCTGATCCGATTTGGATCTGAGATCTCTTCGTACTCAAAATACTCCTCCATGTCGTTGATCCAGTCTATCAACTCCTCAGGGTTGAGGTTCCCAGAGTAAGTGGAGACGTCAAATTTTGGCTTCTTCCCAATCTGGGAGATGGCCCTATACAGCCTAGCCTCTGCTGGATCCAAGGCCTCTTCCTCATCGGATGGAACCTCTTCTTCCCACACTTCATCTTCGCTGGGTTCCTCCCTTCTCGGCTCGACTCCTCTTCTAATTTCCTCTTGCAGGGCCTCAACTTGCCTCTGCAGGGCTCTCAGATCGACCTCCTCCCTTCTTGCTCGCCTGTGCCTCATACCACCACGGTCTCTACGTGGAGGCATCCTGCTTCTTCTTCACAACCCCACAACCATAGTCCTGGCGCAAACTGCCTCACTGTCGGCGATCGGTCTGCACACTCAGGACCAACCCGCTCTGATACCACTTGATATAGAGCTCAATACAACACACAAAAAAAAAATCAACGCAAATACGACAATAGAGGTCTTTCAATTCAGAAATACCACTTTTCATTCAAAATGGCCAAGCCCCGAATACAATGCATGCGCGGTCTTTTTATATCATCGGCCCCAACTTCCTTCCCATCATTACATTAAGTGCGGGCTTCCCTCTAACCATCCGCACGAATGTTCTGTTCCACCTGCAAGATGCTGCCAGGTGCCCCGTATTATCATGGTCTGGGGTGGCGGAGTGCGCTGCGGCCGCTTGTCAATCCTCCGCCAAAACATCATTCAAAGGAGTGCGCCAAGTCGCTTGTAATTTGTTGCCACGTGTCCCCTTGTCAGAGTCCCAGTAACCGCTCCATACCCTCGGGCCACCTGTAACTTGACGCCACGTGTCCTTGCAATGGTCTCTGCAATCGTCGGCTGGTCAAACGTCGTGAGCGCTCTGTCACGATATCGCGACGTGTTTGCCTCTTTGCGCTCTTTCTCCCTTTCGGTCGCGATATCGTGACCATTCTACCTCTCGGTGCCTTTGTCCCAAAAGCGTCACGATTTCGTGACCATTTGGCACCCTGTTCACCTTTCCTCCGAAGGTGTCACGATTTCGCGACCACCTTGCGCCTCTGAGCCCTTACTCCGAAAGTGTCACGATTTCGCGACCATTTGACGCCCTTGAGTCTTCGGCCCGAAAGTGTCACGATTTCGTGACCACTTTGCGTTGTTGAGCCTTCGCACCGAAAGCGTCGCGATTTCGTGACCACTTTGCATTTTAGAACCTTGCCTCCGAAAGCGTCACGATTTCGTGACCATTTTGCGTTTTAGAACCTTGCCTCCGAAAGTGTCATGATTTCGTGACGTCTTTGAGCCTCAGAGCTTTGCCTCCGAAGGTGTCATGATTTCGCGACCATTTTTGTTCCTTAGAACTTTTCCTCCGAAGATGTCTCTATGCTTTCAAGTCTTGTCCCCCGGACGTGTCACGATTTTGCGACGTCTTTTAAGCTCTGCCTTGGAAGGTGTCACGATTTCGTTGCTCTGGAAGGTGTCGCGATTTTGCGACGTCCTTTAAGCTTCGCCTTCGAAGGTGTCACGATTTCGTGACCATTCTTGTGCCTTAGAACTTTTCCGCCGAGATGTCTCAGTGCTTTCAAGTCTTGCCCCCGGAAGTGTCGCGATTTCGTGACCAATTGGCACTCAAGTGACTTTGCCTCGGAGCTGTCGCGATTTCGTGACCAATCGGTGCCCAAGCTGCTTTTCCTCGAAACTGTCATGATTTCGTGACCATTTGGCGCCTTGACCTCTCTACCCCGAAAATGTCACGATTTCGCGACCATTTTGCGTCCAGACCGCGTTGCTTCAAAAATGTCACGATTTCGCGACCCTTTGGCGTCCAGACTGTGTTGCCTCAAAAATGTCACGATTTCGCGACCATTTCGCGTCAAGGCTGCTTTGCTTCGGAAACGTCGCGATTTCGCGACCATTTGGCGCCTTGGCCCCTTTCATCAAAAAGCGTCGCGATATCGCGACAGTTTTGGCACTTAGAGAAAAAAAACATTTTTGGGTGATGCAAGATTGCTTCTTCGCCTCCGGATGCTCCTGCATCACATATACTGCCAAGAAGATCTAGGTAGAGGGTGAGATGAAATTGGAATACCAAGATAAATGAAGGGGGGAGTCCCAACCTGAATCTTAGAATATGAGCAATATTGGATTGAATAAGAGGAGGGGTATTGAAGAAGAAAATAGAAGATTTGTCCTCATTAATCAACTGTCTAGAAGCACCAAGATATATGTCAAGAGACTATCTAATATTGCCAGCTTCCCTGATAGTGGAAACTCCCAACAAAGCATTATCATCAAAAAATTGAAGGTGGGAAATATGTGGCAAACTACTATCCCACTTCTACCCTTGAATGAGACCTTGCATGACTTGAGACTTGAGAAATCTTCCCAAACCATCTGCCATAATGATAAAAAAATAAGGAGATAAAGGATCTCCTTGCCTTAATCCCCTTGAGGCATCAAACAGCTTTGATGGCTTATTATTAACAAGAACAGATAATGAGGAAGAAGAAACATAGCTCATCACCCATCTAATCCATTCCTCCTCAAATCCAAAAGTAGCAAGAACTTTCTAAAGAAAGGACCATCTGACCCGATCATAGGCTTTGGCCATGTCCAACTTAATGAACATAGTTTTCTCCTTAGAAGTTTCCATCGAGTGAATAGATTCTATAGCAATAACAACCCCATCCAAGATTTTTCAGCCAGCAACAAACCCTCCTTGTTCCTTAAAGATGATTTTGCTCAACAATATCTTCAGCCTCTCAACAATAATTTTTGTGATGATCTTATACACAACATTGCAGATAGCAATAGGCCTAAACATATCCAAGGAATTTGCTCTCTCTTTTTTGGGTATAAGCACCACAAAGGTAGCATTTAGGGCCCTTAGCATCTATTTGTTCTTTTGTAACTCATGGACCACCTCCAAAAGATCAAATTTGATTAAATCCCAAAACTAATGATAAAACTCAATCAGGAATCCATCTGGGCCTAGGGCTTTTCCTTTTTTCATCTTGAATACAACATTTTCCCACTCATCAAGGTAAATTGGACCCATCAAGTGCTCATTCATCTCTAGAAACAATCACTGGAATACAGTTTAGAATAAGCTTTTCATTCTCATCATCTGATAGGGAGTCTTCCTTGAAGAGAGAGGAAAAATACCTCTTAGTCTCTTCTGAAATATCCCTGAAAGAAGAGAGTAGGGCACCCTAAGAATTCACAAGAGAGGTAATAAGGTTACCATTACGGTGAGCCTTAAATGAGTTATAAAATAAGGATATATTCCTATCCCTTTCCTAAAGCCAATCTACTCGAGCTTTTTGTTTCCAAAAAAATTCTTCCCTTAGTTCCCATTAAGTAAGGTATTTCCCAGCCTCAGATTCCTCAACAAGAAGCTCCTTCGTGAATCCATGATCCCTAATCTTCCTTGAAGCTTCTTCCATCCTCCTAAGAGTTGCTAGCTTAGCCAAAGGAAAGGTTTCTAAAATTTAGTCTATTCCATCTCTTCAATTTATGTTTTACAAATTGTAGTCGCTTCATAAAGGAATACATAGCGATGCCATGAGGAGGTTTGCCAGTGGTCCACCAACCTCGCATGAAATCATGAAGCTTAGGATCATGAAGCCACATAAGTTGAAACTTAAATGAGGGATTATTTTTTAGCCCTAAATCCAAAGAAGAGAGTTTGATAGGCCAATGATAAGATCCCCTACCCTCCAGAATCACAAAACTAGCACGTCTATTATTACCCATCCAATAACTGGATATCAAAAACCTATCTAGTCTATCTGAGATGGAAACTTCCCCACACCTTCTATTGTGAAAAGTAAATATCCCATTATCTAGCTTGATGTAAACCAAGTTTAGGGCCTGGATATGAGCACTGAAGACAAAATAAAAAGGCTCGAGAATGTCCACCCCACCACGTTTCTCCTCTAGACAAGTGATAGAGTTGAAGTCTCTAGCCAAAATCCATGGGAATAGGGGAACCAAACTTCTCAAAAAGTAAATGTGCTTCCACAAATTCACTTTACCATTGTAATCAATAGGAGCATACACATTTTTAAGTAGGATGATTTCACCAAATTCATTATCATGCCCGACCATTGAAATAGACCATATGCTAGAAATCCAAGTAAGAGGGGATATCTTAACCGAATCCCATAAACAAGCGATGCCACCAACATATCCACCTGCACCAATACACTGGAATTACCCCATTATCAACAACTTGTGAGTAATGTTGAACATACTATTAATAGCCAATTTAGTCTCCTAAATAAACACCACATCTGGAGAATGCACACAAACCAAATCATGAACTTTTTTTCTGGGGATGCTATTCAACCCCCTTACATTCCATGAGAGGATAATCATTTTTGGGGGTTATAAAAATGGGATTCCAATTTTCTCACAAATCCTGACTCCACCAAAGTCTCCCCAATTAACTTAATTTTATTCTATCCTTCTTCCGACCCACCTTCATATTCTTATCTGAAAAACTTTTTTTAATTATTTTTTGTTGCAATCCCAACACCATAGGAGTTTTGCAGTCCAAGGATGACTACATTAGTGCCTGAGTAGGAGAGGGTATAACTAAATCTATACCACTTTTCAAAATATTTTCCCTTATAGGGCTAGACCCAACCATGTCCCGTATACTCAGATCCAAAGCCCTTTGTACTTCATTTAAACCCCCTAGATCTGATTCCTTAAGTTCCCCTTCAAGAAGAGACATCTGATTTGGCCATGTTATATTTCCATCAAGTAGCGACGTTTTAGGTATCTCCATGCACTGATAAAGGTCATATAATATTTTAAAATGGTTAAGTAGAGTATCTGGCTAGCTATCCTTAAGGTCTAAGTTTGCCCTTCGTCCTTTGTTTCAGGATTTTATCAAAACAAAACCTTCCTTATCCTGTTCCCCTTCCTTTATCAGGGCTTTTCCTTTATCCAAACTTTTTCCAGATTGATGCAA